>JAWWNI010000578.1:0-85000 GCA_034642065.1 Darevskia nairensis | reverse complement strand
TTTGTTTCTCTGCTTGCTAAAGATCATAACCAGATTTTGCACAATGGTTGCAAAGATCAAGGAGCAGATTATTGCCAACGTTGGGATACAACAGGGCGCCATTTGAAATCAAGATGGGAGACCGAACCTTTAAAAACTGCACTGGTTTTTAAGTTTCTAAGAAACCCCGAGCCCCAGCTTTGAGGCTGCTTGCAATCGTTATAATAATAACTTTGCAATTCATTCTTTTAAAAACAACAACAGTGGACAATAGATGTAATGTGTTGGGGGGGGAATCCTAAGAAGTAATTCAATAATATGAATCCTGTAAGGGGAAGCTAGAAGAGAAAATTATGTGGGGTGACTCTCCGGTTTATCAAACAAGATGCAATTTATAAGTAGATTTTTCTGACTTTGGAGCTCAATTCTAGGCACTTTTTTGAAACGCCACGAAGCGCAGTTAACGCAGGAGGGCATGCATTTGAAAAGCGGGAAGCAGCTGGGAAGATTTGTTGCTGTTTGAATTGGTTCTAGGTCAATATGGATTCATTCTCGCAGGATTGTTCTTAAGAACAATCTCCATGAAACCAAGCTCAAGGGAGAGGTCAGGCACTGCGAATGGTAAACGTCCGGGCCCTAGCGTAAGAATTCATCGGGATCCTTGAGCGCCTGGAACTCGCAGCCGTCCTTGAGGAATTAGATAAAGCAATTGCAGTACCTGCGTGGAGCCAAGCGGTCTGGAATACCAGGCAGCTTTGTGGTTTCGCGCCGGGTTTCCTGTTGGCACAATGGAAGGCAAAGCTATCCATGCAAGGACTCTCTTGCAGAAGAAGAGTGTCGGATCATTAGCCCACCGATCTCAGAACGGCCTACACTGACCGGCAGCAGCTGCCTGGGGCTTCAGGCCGGAGCCTCTGCCAGCTCCTTCTGGAGATGACAGAACCTGGAGGCTTCAGCACCCAAGGCATGCTCCGCCAGTCACCCAAAGCCCTTCCCCATGGTTGGCATGGGGGCAGGGTGGATAAAAATCAATGATTTTTAAAAAATTAAATAAAAAAAATCGGATTTTTTTGATTTAAATCGGATTTTTAAAATAAAATGTTTTTGGAGGAAAAATCTTTCTAAATATAGTCTTCTATTTAAGTTACATTGTAGTCCAAAGGCTATTCATCAGGAAATAAGGATTTGTTTTAAGTTTATCAAGTGTGTTAAAACTCAGTCTAAGTTTTCCTTTTTAAAATGTTTAACCACATCAGTTAACAAACATGGATACATATGCTATCATGTTATTGTTTTAGTTAAATAAATTGTTTAAACGGTTATTAAGGAAATGATTATTTTTCTCCTTCCAATAAAGTGCAGCAGAAAAGTTGTCCAAATATAAACAGTTAACTTATTAAACCTCACCATAATTTCATAATTATCTGTCTAGGTATTTCTAGTAGTATAACCAAATCAGTAATTTTTGATATAACTGTAAAAACTACTCTGAAAATTTATTGTTCCAAAAATGAAACCTTCATATGGTTGTAAATATTAAGATTATACCAGCAAGAATGAGTCTTTCTGTAAAAAAAAAATTTAAATCAAGTCTTACTGACTAGTGATTTAAATCGTGATTTAAATCAATTTGATTCAAATCAAATCCACCCTGCATGGGGGTATCCTCAAAGCTATGAAATCACACATCCTCAGTGGGGGTTTTAGAGGGTCACAATGCACAGCAAGGTGGGCGCAGTATGGAGGCCTGCCTGGAGGGTCTTACCTGTTGTCGGTTCCCTCACTTCTTCACCAAAGCCCTGGCTCTCTTTCTTCTTCCTAAGAGGCAAGAGAGAGGAGGATTTACAGCAAGCCAGAGCATCTCACAACTGGTATGAAACTTAAGCGTTTTTTGGAGCTGCAGAGAGGGGAGCAAGAAAAAGGCCCAGTGAAGATGGACTTTGTTTTACATGAATGGGACATTTCTCTGGTTTTTAAGACAATGAATATGGATACGGCTAATGACGTGTGATCTGTAAGGATTAATAATTTTGTTTAAAGAAAAAATGAATAAGTAAAGGAAATAACAGGGCTAGATGCTCGGAGACTAAGGGGAGGTAGGGGGGAACCAAATAGATGAATATAGGGAAAATGCAGAAGTATCTGGATGCTGAGGTATGAACTTAGATATAATGATTTGATGATGAGCTAAAAGAGGAAGTATGAATTTAGATAAAATGATATGATTTATTCGACGATGATCTAAAAGAGGAAGTATCCTCTATGATAAAGTTGCTGTGTCCCTGCGTCCGTTCCGTGTGTCACGGAATTGCGCTACTGCGCATGTCCGTGTCCCACACGGACGCAGGGATTGGAGCGGGCGGAGAGGGGGGCGTGTCCGCGAGGCAGCGGCGGCGCACGCGCGGTGTCAGTTGCGCCAGCGCCGCTGCCTCGCACGGACGCAGAGGGCCGCCCCATCCTCGCCACCGCTACCGCTGCCGCTACAGCCGCCCCCGGGGAAAACGAAGAAGGGGGAGGGAGCCCCTCTCCACCCCCCAGCGGCCACTGTTCTGCCTCCTCCTGCCTCCTCCTCCTCTAGCGCCCGTTATTGAACGGGCTAAATTCAACTAGTCAACCTGATAAAAGGATAGACTATGAAATCAATAGTGGGGATGTGAGGGAGTCACATGAGATATGAAATAGAGAAAATTAGAATGGCCTGGCCTGGAAATCGGGGCTAGGCCTAAGCAAAGTTAAGACATATTATTTTTAAGGTTAAAGATACAATGAACGGGTGTACCTCTGTGAGAGGGGGGATGGATTCGAGCCTCCCACGGTGAGAGGGGGGAGGCATGGAAAAATTTAACCGAGATGTAATGTGCTTATTAAATTGTAACATCAATAAAAATCATTTTTTAAAAAAAATGAAACTGAAGCGTTTTGAAAGGGATCTGGAGAAATTAACAGAAGACGAGAGTGCACCTCTGGGCACTTACAGCCTGAAGTTCAACACCGCTCCTGCGTTGACCAGCAGTGTCCTGCAATGAGGTGGAAGAGAGAAGGAGAAAGAGAAACTGAGCAGCTTTCAATGGATGGGTTTTTCCCCCTCAACCTCGCTTTGGACCACAGCTCTCTCCCTCCTCATTTATTTATTTTTAATTCGTTTATTTGGTTTTCGGATCCAAGTTTTACAGTCACATACCCAACGTGCAACATAGAAACACTTGGTTTTTCAAATCAAAATTTTACAGATATCACATAAAAATCATAAAAACAAGATTCCAAGGAGCATCCCGGACTTCCATCCTCCCCTCTGTGCATCCTATTGTTAATCATTTCCTCCCGCATCCTATATGATAAAGTTGCTGTGTCCCTGCGTCCAGTCCGTGTGTCACGGAATTGCGCTACTGCGCATGTCCATGTCCCACACGGATGCAGGGATTGGAGCGGGTGGAGAGGGGGGCATGTCCGAGAGGCAGCGGCGGCGCACGCGCGTTGTCAGTTGCGTCAGCGCCGCTGCCTCGCACGGACGCAGAGCCCAATCCCCGCGGCTCCGAGGCCTAGCGGCCTGGGACGGCCCATCCAACGGAGCGCCGGTGCTCCGGAAGCCAAGGAGGGCCGACCCATCCTCGCCACCGCTACCGCCGCCGCTGCAGCCGCCCCCGGGGAAAAAGAAGAAGGGGGAGGGAGCCCATCTGGCGGGATTTCAACCCGGGGCTCCTCGCCTCCTCCTCCTGGGGCTCTGCCTCCTCCTGCCTCCTCCTCCTCTAGCACCCGTTATTTACCGGGCCAACTTCAACTAGTCTTCTATAATGTGTAATCCAAATCTTTTACGTCTCCCATTGTGCCCAAAATTCACTTAGCCCTGTTTAGGGAAGTTTTTAACCTGTGATTTTGAGGTATTTTAATATCTGTTGGAGGCCGCCCAGAGTGGCTGGGGAGACTCAGCCAGATGGGCGGAAAACAAATAAAAAATTATTATTATTATTATTATTATTATTATTGAACTAACAAGTGTTATTCCAGTCCCGCTAACACTTTCAACTGTTTACGATGGTTCTTAAGATATAATTCTCTCTCCTCCCCCCCATTAGTACTAATTGAAAGTTTGGTCTTCTTTTTTTCTGATTCTTCTGGTCATTTTGGCCAATTCCCTCATTTAATCCCCCAAACAGCCCTGCGAACCGTGGGGTCTCCCAGGTTCTAGCTACAGGCACCCCCAAACTTGGGCCTTCAGATGTTTTGGGACTACAACTCCCATCATCCCTAGCTAACGGGACCAGGGGTCAGGGATGATGGGGGTTGTAGTCCAAAAACATCTGCACCTCCCATCGCCACACCATCCCTAACCACTGGTCCTGCTGGCTGCCAGGGGGGGTGCCAAGAGCGCAGCAACATCTGGAGGGCCAGATGTTGGGAGGGAATGAAGCCACCATTACCCTTCCTAGAATCATAGAATCCTAGCGTTGGAAGAGACCCCAAGGGCCGTCCAGTCCAACCCCCTGCCAAGCAGGAAACACCATCCAAGCATTCCTGACAGGCGGCTGTCAAGCCTCTGCTTAAAGACCTCCAAAGAAGGAGACTCCACCACACTCCTTGGCAGCAAATCCCACTGTCAAACAGCTCTTACTGTCAGGAAGTTCTTCCTAATGTTTAGGTGGAATCTTCTTTCTTGTAGTTTGAATCCATTGCTCCGTGTCCGCTTCTCTGGAGCAGCAGAAAACAACCTTTCTCCCTCCTCTATAGGACATCCTTTGATATATTTGAACATGGCTATCATATCACCCCTGAACCTTCTCTTCTCCATGCTAAACATACCCAGCTCCCTAAGCCGTTCCTCATAAGGCATCGTTTCCAGGCCTTTGACTATTTTGGTTGCCCTCCTCTGGACACGTTCCAGCTTGTCAGTATCCTTCTTGAACTGTGGTGCCCAGAACTGGACACAGTATTCCAGGTGAGGTCTGACCAGAGCGGAATACAGTGGTACTATTCCTTCCCTTGATCTAGATGCTATACTCTTATGGATGCAGCCCAGAATTGCATGGGCTTTTTTAGCTGCTGCATCACACTGTGGACTCATGTCAAGCTTGTGGTCTACCAAGACTCCCAGATCCTTTTCACTTGTACTGCTCTCAAGCCAGGTGTCACCCATCCTGTATTTGTGCCTTTCATCCTATCTGCCCGACAGGCAGGAATCCGTCAGGTGTAGCTCCTGCTGCATGCATCCTCCCCAGGGGCGCCCTATTAACCCCCCCCCACATTGCAAGGGGGGGCTCATCCTCTTCTGCCCCGCCCCCTCCTTTTAGGACAGGGGTTGCTTAGCAACCCTGCTCCTTTCCCCTCCCCCCGCCCCACTTACCCGAAGAGCAGCAAATCGCCCAGCATCCTGCTGCTCCCAGTCTCCTACCGGAAGTAGAAGAGCTCCCCCTCCCAGTTAGGTGACGTAAATCAGCGCCGCAGCCAATGAGCAGGCGGCTTCCCCCTCTCCCTTGTTTTTAATTTCCCCCGCCTCGGCCGCCAGGTGGCGCTCGCCCATTCCGGGAAAGAGCCCCAGCTTCAGGCCCGCCCCCTCCGCAGGCCCCGCCCACCCGCCGGAGCCGAGTCCGCGGAGGGGCTCCCCTGCCACTGAGCATGCGCCTCCTCGCAACCCGCGCACGCTCAGTAGCAGCTTGTGAAGCCACATGCCCTTACTGAAACTCAGATTTTTGCTGATGATAAACAGCAAACGTGGGAAGAGGAAGGGAGTTTGTTTCAGGGGAAACTGGGGGGCGGGAAAGTAACATCCACCTGGCTCGGAGTAAAGATCCCTATCACACTGGGTGTCTGTATCCATTTCTGTTAACTTGTGGAACTCTCTGCTGCTAGGTGGTGGCGAATGCGCGCCGGGGTTTTTAATGGCTGGGGGATTAGATGATTCTACGGACGAAAAAAGCTCAAACCAGGGTCTGGTAGCCGTGAGATGACTAACGGGCTATCCAGTGTCATCCATTTTTCACAATTTATTTATTTCATAAAATTCACGCGCCGCTGGATAGTTAAAAAATTAAAAAACCCGCAAACGGTTTACAAAAAAAGTAGAACAATGAAATCCGTTTTTTTTTTAAAAATCACAGTTCTTTAAAACATACTAAAACAGATTAAAATTCACATCAACTTTCTAAGCACCTGCCTGTATTGCGAGGAGGGTGGACTAGATGACTCTTGGGGTTCCTTCCAACTCTGCAATTTCTAGCCGGAGTTTATCCGGTATGCGGGGGAGGGGTGGCTCTGCCCGCGTTCAAAAGCCCCGATCTCGCTTTCATTTGGATCCTGGCTGGCGCGAGCGGCGACAGGGGTCGAAAGCGGAATTGAACAGCCATCCGAGGTGGGGTTAAAATTAATCCGGATTAAGGCAAAGTAAAGATCTGGACTCCCACTCTCCCTGCAGAATGTAAATCGAAGAGCCGTGCACTTGAGTCAGGCCAAAGCGGGGGCCCGTGCACCTGTTTCTCACGGTGGCGGCCAACGACACGCTTCTCCCAGGGAGCCCAGAACCCAGGCGCTCTGAGGCAGCGGCTCATGGCCACGGAGCCCCGCCGCCTCCCCTTCTTCAAGTCCGAGCATCAGATCAGCCTACAGGATCAGGTCTAAATGGACCCATCCTGTCCAGCATCCCCTTCCCCCCGTCGCCAAATAACCACGGAGAAACCACAGATAGACTGCCTCTGCGCCTGGAAGTTCCACAAGATCTTCATTTTAACCTCCCTTCCCGCTGAGTTCTGGGGCAGGTCCTCACCGCACTACTCATAGAAATAATAAATTATTATTATTATTATTATTATTATTATTATTATTATTAGGCGAGCGAGAGCGCCGCCTCCGGTCGCCTCCAGCCTCCACCAAAGCCACTTATCCCCTTATGAATATATTTAAAGAAGATGAAGAAATGAGCAAATTAGGCTAATCTGGACATGAAGAAGGTATGAAAGACAAATTTAAGGAGCCGCAGAAAGACGGGGAAGAAGGAAGTCAGGTTTTGAAATGTCAAAATGAATGCAAAATGATTGAAACGTACGAAATGAGCGAATTGGTGAAATGCGCAAACTTGAAAAGTATAAATAAAAAAAATCAAAATCAAAATCAAAGCCACTTATTCCCGTGGGAGGAGGGGGGCATTCTGGAGAACTAGCCACCTGCTCCTTTCCCCTCTTTTTCGGCCTTTCCTTTTGCTTGCTTTCTTGCCGAGAGGGGTGGCTCTGATTTCTTGGCTGTCGGGGGGGGGGGGCTCCCAGGACAGAATCCCCCCCCCCACCAGAATTCGGCAGCATCCTCCAATTCCACCTGCTGCCTTGAAGCCCGGAGGAGGCGCCTTCTGTCAGACCGGGGAAAGCGCGCCTCTCCTGGATAGACACCAAGAGATTTGGCACAGTCCAAGGGAGCTTCCTATGTGCGCCCCCCCACACACACCGAGGGAGGGAGGTCCGCCGTGCGGGGGCGGCGCTGCGGGGGGCGGGCGGGGGCGTCGCCCTCCACTGCCCACCCCCTCCCCCCGGCGCTGCGTCCCCCTCCTCCTCCTCCTCCTCTTCCGCGGTCCGTGCGCTCCCGTGCGCTCCCGGCCTCTCCGCCTGCGCTCCCGGCCTCTCCGCGCCTGCTTCCCCCCGCTTGCACCTGCCGCCGCCGCCGCCATGGACCTGGTGGGGGCCCTGGACGTGGGCGACCTGGCCGCCGCCTTCGCCCGCCTGCCCGTCTTCCCGGTCTTCGACCTGGGCTACTTCGTCGTCTCCATCCTCTACCTCAAATATGAGAAAGGCAAGACCACCACCACCTCCTCTCTCTCTCGCGCGCGCCCCTCCTCCTGCAACCCCTAGGACCCTTCCTCCCACGGGGTTAGGCAGGCCACCCTCCCCGTGCGACCCCCTTGCACCCCCACCCCGCCCCGACCATAGACTCAGAACAACCCCATTCATCCTTTTTTTCGGGGTGGGGGGTGGGTGATTTATTATGGATCCGTATCCATCTCTCCCCGTGCCAAATTCCCGAGCCCCACAGCAGCTTTCAAGTTACCCTCCTGCCAAGGCTCCCCACCCACCCTCCAGAGCTGCACTGGATTAAGGGGGCTTAAGGAAGAGGAGGGGGCATGGGTGTAGCGGAGGGGGAGGGACAGCCCCCCCAATAAATAAATAAATAAATAAAAATACTTAACTAACTGAGGGTCTGTGCCCGCTAACATAAATCCTGGTTACGCCCAGGGGCTGTGAAAAAAGAGGGGAGGGAGACTCACACACCCCCAAGCGCTGTTACCCCAGGGTAATTTATCTGGAGTAAGTACCTCCTGTCCTGCCATGGATTTTTTGGAGACTGAATTGCCCACCCCCCTGTGGCTTTGCGCTGATTCCTGTATGTGTTCCCAATTGGGGAGGGGGCAGAAGACCCGTACAGCGGGACCCCAAGGGTCTAGTCTGTATTTCAGTCATGGGGGAGGGGTGCTGTATTGGGGTGGGGGGTTGTGTGTATTGAGGGTGGTGGCAGCGGGTTTCTTGTCCCCGAGCAGCACCACAGTTTCTAAATAAAGAAGTGTGGGGAGGGAATGTCCCACAGAAACACAGTCAGCAGCGCCAAGGAGCCAGAGACAACCTTGGCTTGGGGAAATCTGAGACCCTGCAGGCTGAGACCTCGGGTATGATGGATGGAGGCAGTTGGGGCTGTTTCTCCTTGAAAGGACAGGCCGGCTGTCCAGAGGGGGTCTGGATGTGGGTCAGCAGAAGTTTGTAGGCATGTAGGGACCCAGGTGGCGCTGTGGGTTAAACCACAGAGCCTAGGGCTTGCTGATCAGAAGGTTGGCGGTTTGAATCCCCACGACCCGTTGCTCGGTCCCTGCTCCTGCCCACCTAGCAGTTCGAAAGCACGTCAAAGTGCAAGTAGATAAATAGGAACCGCTCTGGCGGGAAGGTAAACGGCGTTTCCGTGCGCTGCTCTGGTTCGCCAGAAGCGACTTAGTCCTGCTGGCCACATGACCCGGAAGCTGTACGCCGGCCCTCAGCCAATAAAACGAGATGAGCGCCGCAACCCCAGAGTCGGACACGACTGGACCTAATGGTCAGGGGTCCCTTTACCTTTACCTAGGGACCTGGGGAGGGGAGCGGGAGAGGAGATCCCCGGTGGGCACCCAGCTCCTCTGGCAGAGGAAACAGGACCCCCACTTCGGACCAGCCTGGGCAACTGAGTTGAGACTCAGCGCATGGGGTCAGAATCAGGAAGGAGGCCTGTTTGTCCAGAGATGCTCCCAGCATCCTCAGCTCAAAAGGGAATACAGTGGTAGTACCTTGGTTCTCAAACTTAATCCGTTCCGGAAGTCCGTTCCAACTCTTACGATTCTATGATCCTGGGAATTCAGCGGGTTTTGTGTGTGTGTGTGTTAAGTTGCTAGTCCTCATGGACTTGCAAGCAAACACGCCCGGTGAAGCGGTGGTGCAAGCTTTGTGGTGGAAAAGGAGTTCAAAACAGTTTCCGGGTTGGGCAAAGAGGCTGGATGGAAATGGGGAAAGTCTCCCTGTTGTCTCTGTGCTCACAAATCCTGCCTTAAGGGCACATTTGGGTATGAATAGGGTGAGAGCTGGACCATGAAGAAGGCTGATCTCCGAAGAATTGATGCTTTTGAATTATGGTGCTGGAGGAGACTCTTGAGAGTCCCATGGACTGCAAGAAGATCAAACCTATCCATTCTTAAAGAAATCAGCCCTGAGTGCTCACTAGAAGGACAGATCCTGAGGTTAAGGCTCCAGTACTTTGGCCACCTCATGAGAAGAGAAGACTCCCTAGAAAAGACCCTGATGTTGGGAAAGATGGAGGGCACAAGGAGAAGGGGACGACAGAAGATGAGATGGTGGGAAAGTGTTCTCGAAGCTACTAACATGAGTTTGGCCAAACTGCGAGAGGCAGTGAAGGATAGGCGTGCCTGGCGTGCTCTGGTCCAGGGGGTCACGAAGAGTCGGACACGACTGAACAACAAAGGGTGAGCCTGTGACCTGCTCAGGAATTAAGTATTGATCATCACAAAAGAATGGCCAGGCTCTTCAGGTAAACCCATCTACAGGTTTCCTGCCAGACAGGATTCTGCTGTGGACCGCCCCTTCTGTGATGTATGTAGGATGTTTTGGAGGGTGGTCTTCAGCTACAGGGTGGGCAATTTCCAAAGTCTATATAAGAGCTTGCACACCAATGTTCTGGGTTCCTCCTCCCTCCTGTGTGGGGGACCCTGTTGCAACAGTTTAATAAAGATCAGTCTTACTAGCCGCTTTGCTTCTCAATATTCTCTGCTTGGTCTCTGTTATTTTCTCCTGCCGACAGAGAACCTACATAAGGACTCTCTATGGGCTCTTGGGTACCCCATAAGGGAAGCACGTTTTAATGTTTTCCCTTCGAATTCCCTTTTTCATAGATTTTCTAGGGGCCAAGTCTCGGTTCTATGTTCCTGTGATAATAGATCGATCGAAACACTTCGCCATATAGTATTTATATGTCCTTTATATTGTGTTGTCCGGAAGAACTTACTGTTACCATAAATCCACAAGTGGCCTGGGCACCCGGCAGATTTCCGCCTGGCCTTTTTATTGCAAGATACAGACCAGCATGTAACTTTACAAATGGCGAAATTTTTAACGTCCGTTTTGACATATAAACGTCGTAATGGACTGCTGTTTGGAAGCTGAAAATTCCTTATAGTATCTATTTCTAATTTGGACTCTTTTAAGTTTTACTGGTTCTATTTAAAAAAAAAAATCAAATTGTACTGTGTATTTGTTCTAGTTCTGTTGTTCTTATGTGCTTAAAGCTGAAATAAAGTGATTGATTGATTGATTGATTGATTGATACCCCATAAGGAGAAAGGAGCAGGTGTTTTTTTTCTTATAACAACTCAGAATCGTTTCTGGTCAGGGACGGGTTTGCGAGGGCCACCAACGTTTTCCCTCGGCGGCAAAATAACCCATTGCCTCTTGGCAGCTGCGGGATATCCAGTTTCTTGCCTGCTTCCCCCTCCCTGGGTGCTCATTCCTTTCCCAAATTAGAAGCAGGCTGTGCAGCTGCTCGGCTTGGGCATTGAGGACCCAGCAAGGCTGGGAGGTGGGGATGGGATTCTCTAGGGCACTACACTCACCAGCGGAGCATTTTTTGCCCAGAAATCTTGGGCGGCTTGCTTCCCGCGGCCTTGAACAAACGGGAGGGTTTTTGAGAGGCAGGCTGGTCTTGGGATTGGCGCAGGATGCGGCCCGTTCTGCTCGAGCTAACATACTGTTAAAAGAAAAATACTGCTCCATTTCCCTTATGGGGTAGCCAAGAGCCCGTAGAGAGTCCTTATGTAGGTTCCCTATCGGTAGGAGAAAATAGCAGAGAATATTGAGAAGCAAAGTAGCTAGTAAGCCGGATCTTTATTAAACTGTTGCAACAGGGTCCCCTGCTCACCCCATGCAGGGAGGGAGGGAGGAGAGGAACCCTGAACATTGGAGGAACCCCGAACTTTGGTGAACATTGGTGGGCAAGCTCTTATATAGACTTTGGAAATTGCCTCCCCTGTAGCTCAAGATCACCCCCAAAACATCATCTATACATCACAGAAAGAGGTGGTCCCCAGCAGAAATTGGAGTGTGTTGTTTCTCTCCTGTCTGCCAGGATAACTGATGATACCTTATCAATTGCCTTTTCTGGGTAGCCTGGCCATTCCTTGGAGATGGTAAATAGTTAGTTCCTGAATCTCTTACGCATATTGATAGTGTGCTTAGCTAAACAGATACTTCCCAGACTGTATTTACAGGGAGGTGTAACCCCCTACAGTCCAAAGACCATTGGAAAGCTTTTCCCGTTTCCTTCCTCCTTGCAGAGAAATATTTGAGGTCAATTTGGGAGAGTCCAAATGGCTTCAGGGTTGCTCTCCTGTACTATATCAGACACGTGGTTGATATACTTTAGTATGTGTTTGCCTTGTACATTTATGAACATTTATTTTATATCTTAGACCTTATAATTCTCATAACAGTACCCGGGTTCAATCATCATCATCATCATCTAGGCCTGCATTTGCCTCCCCACCCTGTAAAATGGGGGAGCCTAGGATCGTCTCCACAAGTGGGGAAATGGTAGTTTGGGCTTTGGTGGGCTGGCGTCTGTGGAGGGGAACAGAGGTTCAGCCCTGCCTGCTTTATTTTTAGACAGCAGCAGGGGTATCCGGTTCACAGAGAGAGGGGGCCTCTTCCTTCCCTTGCAGCTGCTCACGGGCACTAGATGCCGCCTGGTTCGTGGATTTGAACCCACAACTAATGGCTCACAGGAGTAACAAAAATCTCTTTTTTGCATCCAACTAGAGACAGAGCCAAGAGGTGTTGCGCAGAACAGAGAGGTGATAAGGCAGGCATAGGCAAACTCCGGCCCTCCAGATGTTTTGGGACTACAATTCCCATCATCCCTAGCTAACAGGACCGGTGGTCAGGGATGATGGGAACTGTAGTCCCAAACATCTGGGGGGCCGGAGTTTGCCTATGCCTGTGATAAGGGGTCAAGTTCTCAAGCTGTGTGTGTGTGTGTGTGTGTGTGTGTGTGTGTGTGTAATTTACCGGTATCTATTTGGTTTTTCCAATTAAAATTTTACAGAGATATATATCACATATAAATCATAAAAGCAAGGAAGTTCAGGAATCTCCTGGACTTCCATCCTCCCCTTTGTGGGTCCTATTATGAATCATATCCTCCCGCATCTTTTATGATACGGTGGTAACCTCGGTTCTCCAACGTAATGAGTTCCGGAGTTCTGAAACGTTCGAAAACCGAAGCATTTGCTTTCTGGTTTACGGCGTTCGAAAACCAAAACGTCCGTCAACGGAGACGTTTGAAAACCGAGGTGCCGCTGTAATCCAAAACCTTTACGTCCAGAATTCAACCTTAAACTAGTTATTCTTGGTTGTATAGCCATCCAATTCGGGGGAGGCCGCCTCCGCCTCCTGCGGCAAGGAGTTCCCCAGGTGAACTCTGTCCCCGATCTTCCGACGCTCAGCTTCATCCGATGCCCAAGAGTCGTGGCGTTAGGAGAGGAGGAGGAAAATAAACGTCTCTCGCCCCTGCCCCGGTAGCTCCTCGCTGCAGAAGATGCCCAGAGAGGGGAAGGTGTTTAAAGGGCCACGCTTCTCTCTCTCTCTCTCTTTTTAATATCATTTTTATTAGTTTCACATTTTTTTATTTTTTTATTTACAATAATAACATTCATGTACATTTTCACTTCCTGCACCTTTTTGGCTATAATAGCCTTGACTTGCTTCAGACCTTTCTAATGGCTTTCTAATATCTATACCTTAATTTATATTTCTTATTACTTCCATTGTTTTATTATATCTCTCTCTACCTTACTCACTTAAAATTCATATTAACAATAGCATTTCTACCTTGGTCTACAAAGCCTCTTGTAATCCTACTAACGTATTCGATTGAGTACATTCTTTTAAATATTCTGTAAATTTAGTCCAGTCTTTGACGAACTTCTGGTCCCGCTGTTCTCGGATTCTCCCCGTCATTTTGTCCAGTTCTGCATAGTCTAATAGTTTCATTCTCCATTCTTCCAATGTCGGTAGTTGTTCTTGTTTTCATTTCTGGGCCATTAGGATTCTTGCCGCAGTTACTGCGTATTGAAAAAGTTTAATGTATTGTCTTGTAATGTCTGTACCTATAATTCCCAACAGGAATGCTTCTGGTTTTTTGACAAATGTATATTTCAACATTTTCTTAATCTCACCATATATCATATCCCAGAAACATTTCACCTAAAGGGCCGCGCTTCTCTCCTTCCCCACCCGCCGCAGGTGCTGTGGAACTGTCCCGCCAGAGCCCCTTCGCTTCCTGGGTCTGCGCGATGCTCTACTGTTTCGGCAGCTACATCCTCGCCGACCTGCTCCTGGGAGAGGCTCCCATTGACTACTTCAGCAACAACGCCAGCATCCTCCTGGCCACGGCGGTCTGGTGAGGCCACGTCTCTGCCTCTCTCCCCCCCCCCCGTGGCGGCAGCACCCACATTGCAGGGGGGTTGGTCTAGATGACCCCCCGGGGTCCCCTCCAGATGCACAGTCCTATGGCTCTATATTCCCCAAGCAGACAATCCCTGTTGCATGAGCACAAAGCGGAGCGGCGGCAGTTGCATAGCGTAGGGTTGACTGTGCTCGGGAGATCACAGCCACAGAGATAAGAAAATAAAGAGTCGCTCCATTGTCGGGAGAGAGGTCACTTCCTGGTTCGCAAGCCGCTTTTGGCACAGCTTTCTTGAGGTGCCACCGGGTGTTGATATTTGGCACCCCTAACAATTTTGGGGGGGGGCCACTGCAAGTGGGGACCTTCTACCCTAGAGCTGCATTGGGAATGCCCCCGTGACTTGCCTCTTGCTCACCTGGAGGGAGGTCCAGGAGCAGGGTGGATAAAAATCAATGATTTAAAAAAAAATAATCAAAAAAATTGGATTTTTTTTTTAATTTAAATCAGATTTTTTTGATTTAAATCGGATTTTTAAAATAAAATGCTTTTGGAGGAAAAATCCTTCTAAATATAGTCTTCTGTTTAAGTTACATTGTAGCCCAAAGGCTATTCATCAGGAAATAAGGATTTGTTTAAGTTTATCAAGTGTGCTAAAACGCAGTCTAAGTTTTTTTTTTTTTTAATTTTTAACCACATCAGTTAACAAACATGGATACATATGCTATCATGTTATTGTTTTAGTTAAATAAATTGTTTAAACGGTTATTAAGGAAATGATTATTTTTCTCCTTCCAATAAAGTACAGCAGAAAAGTTGTCCAAATATAAACAGTTAACTTATTAAACCCCACCATAATTTCATAATTGTCTGTCTATGTATTTCTAGTAGTAGAACCAAATCAGTAATTTTTGATATAACTGTAAAAACTACTCTGAAAAGTTATTATTCCAAAAATGAAATCTTCATATGGTTGTAAATATTAAGATTATACCAGCAAGAAGGAGTCTTTCTGTAAAAAAAAAATTAAATCAAGTCTTACTGACTAGTGATTTAAATCAAGCCTTACTGACTAGTGATTTAAATCGTGATTTAAATCAAATCCACCCTGTCCAGGAGCTTTGGCCTGATCTCCTTTGACCTCGCCCCCTCGCCTTGTGGCAGGGAGTCCCGCAGGCTTCACCTCCCGCCCTTTCCTCTTCCAGGTACCTGACTTTCTACTGCCCTCTGAACATCTTCTACAAGTGCGTCAGCTTCCTGCCGGTCAAGCTGGTCTTCGTGGCGATGAAGGAGGTGGTCAGGGTCCGCAAGATCGCCGCCGGGGTCCACCACGCTCACCACCAGTACCACAACGGCTGGCTCGTCATGGTCGTCGTCGGCTTCGTCAAAGGTGGGGCGCCGCCACCATCACACACATCACACCTGGCGTATCCCTCCTCCGCCCTTGTGAGAGCGCTGAGATGGGAGGGCTGTGTGGCTCAATGGGGAGAGCACCTGCCTGGCATGCAGAACGCCACAGGCTCAACCCCCAGCCTTCCCCTCTTTAACCCAGCCCTTTTTTAATCAGATCATGAGGTCTGGAAACAGAGGGGGCAGGTTGTAGCTTCACAGCTGGAACACCTGCTTGGCATGCGGAATGCTATAGGTTCCATCTGCGGCATCTCCAGGCAGGGTCGGAAACTCTGGATTCCCGTTCCCCTCTGCAAACAGCTCCCTTGTGGGGGGGGGGAGAGGCAGGTGGGACCGTCCCTTGCCGGATATCCGGCCCGCAAAGAGTCCCCTTTCCCTCCGCCGATTCTGCCGAAAGGTGGGCTATGGACTTTCTAAATAAATCGCAGAATCGTAGAGTTGAGAAGGAGTCCCAAGGACATAGAGTTATCCAACCTCTAGAATAGAATCCTAGAATCCTAGAGTTGGAAGAGACCCCAAGGGCCATCCAGTCCAACCCCCTGCCAAGCAGGAAACACCATCCAAGCATTCCTGACAGGTGGCTGTCAAGCCTCTGCTTAAAGACCTCCAAAGAAGGAGACTCCACCACACTCCTTGGCAGCCAATCCCACTGCCGAACAGCTCTTACTGTCAGGAAGTTCTTCCTAATGTTGAGGTGGAATCTTCTTTCTTGTAGTTTGAATCCATTGCTCCGTGTCCGCTTCTCTGGAGCAGCAGAAAACAACCTTTCTCCCTCCTCTATATGACATCCTTTTATATATTTGAGCATGGCTATCATATATCACCCCTGAACCTTCTCTTCTCCAGGCTAAACATGCCCAGCTCCCTAAGCCGTTCCTCATAAGGCATCTTTTCCAGGCCTTGGACCATTTTGGTTGCCCTCCTCTGGACACGTTCCAGCTTGTCAGTATCCTTCTTGAACTGTGGTGCCCAGAACTGGACACAGTATTCTAGCTTAAAGACTTTTAATGAAAACAATAAGTGGTCCCTCTCTCCCTCCCTCCCTCCCTTCTTTCCTTCCTCCCTTTTTTCTTTTCTTCCTTCCTTCTTACCTTCCTTCCTCCCTCCCTCCCTTCCTTTCTTCCTCCCTTCCTTTCTTCCTCCTTTCCTTCCTTCCTTCCTCCCTTCTTCCCTCCCTCCCTCCCTCCCTCCCTCCCTCCTTTCCTTCCTTCCTTCCTTCCTTCCTTTCTTCCTTTCTTCCTTCCTTCCTTCCTTCCTTCCTTCCTTCCTTCCTTCCTTCCTTCCTCAGGATCTGGAGTCGCCCTCATGTCCAACTTCGAGCAGCTCCTGCGAGGCATCTGGAAACCGGAAACAAACGAGCTCTTGCACATGACCTTGTGAGTAAAGGCCTCTGCTGCCCGTTGGGTGCGGCTGCTGCCTGCCTGGGATGGTAGGGACGGAGCAAAGCCCCCAGAGGGACCTTGATGCAGGCGCCTTTGGAGGAGAAAGTGCAGGGAGGGAGACCGTCAAGAGGCGGGGAGTTCCAAAGCCTTTGTAGCTCCGCCTTCCTTTGCCTCTGGCCCTGCCCACCACCACTATGCGGCCCCTGGAAGGCAATGCGGCCCTCAGGGGTGGGGGAAAGGCTTTTGAAATTGCATTAAAAAATAAAATAAATTCAATTTCTGTTGCCTTTGCAGCCCTTCCAAAGCCAGCCTGTACGGGGCGTTGCTTTTCACCCTGCAACAAGCTCACTGGCTGCCTGTTTCCAAGGCCACTCTCATATTTTTCTTCACCCTCTTCATGATCGTCTGTAAGGTGAGCCTCTGGCCATGGGGCAGGGCGGGGTGGGGGGGGCGGACAAGGCTAGCGGGAGGCAAAGAATGAAATATTTCTGCTGGGTAGAGGGGTTGGCATCCGGTTTTAGCGAAAGAGGTTGTTCGGCATTCTTGGAGGTGATGCCGAATTTATTTCCCCCCAAAAAACAGACCTTACTGGAATAAAAGGACCATTAGACCCCCCCCTACAGCTGAGCTCGGGTTTGGCCTGGTAGCATTGTCCCCCGGACCCCCGGAGAAGCGAGCGCAGACCCTCCAAGTGTCCAAGTGGGAATTCAGATCTACAGAAGCCGCCCCGGTTTCTGATTTGATCCCGGAACGTCCTGCTTTTCCTGCTTAGGACCTCAATATTTTCAGGGGAGAAACGTTGGAGGGGATGGAAAAGGATGTCCCTATTTTCAGGGGAGAAACGTCGGAGGGGATGGAAAAGGATGTCCCTATTTTCAGGGGAGAAACGTCGGAGGGGATGGAATAGGACGTCCCTATTTTCAGGGGAGAAACGTCGGAGGGGATGGAATAGGACGTCCCTATTTTCAGGGGAGAAACGTCGGAGGGGATGGAATAGGACGTCCCTATTTTCAGGGGAGAAACGTCGGAGGGGATGGAAAAGGATGTCCCTATTTTCAGGGGAGAAACGTCGGAGGGGATGGAATAGGACGTCCCTATTTTCAGGGGAGAAACGTCGGAGGGGATGGAATAGGACGTCCCTATTTTCAGGGGAGAAACGTCGGAGGGGATGGAAAAGGATGTCCCTATTTTCAGGGGAGAAACGTCGGAGGGGATGGAATAGGACGTCCCTATTTTCAGGGGAGAAACGTTGGAGGGGATGGAATAGGACGTCCCTATTTTCAGGGGAGAAACGTCGGAGGGGATGGAATAGGACGTCCCTATTTTCAGGGGAGAAACGTTGGAGGGGATGGAATAGGACGTCCCTATTTTCAGGGGAGAAACGTCGGAGGGGATGGAATAGGACGTCCCTATTTTCAGGGGAGAAACGTTGGAGGGGATGGAATAGGACGTCCCTATTTTCAGGGGAGAAACGTCGGAGGGGATGGAATAGGACGTCCCTATTTTCAGGGGAGAAACGTTGGAGGGGATGGAATAGGACGTCCCTATTTTCAGGAGAGAAACGTTGGAGGGGATGGAATAGGACGTCCCTATTTTCAGGGGAGAAACGTTGGAGGGGATGGAAAAGGATGTCCCTATTTTCAGGGGAGAAACGTCGGAGGGGATGGAATAGGACGTCCCTATTTTCATGGAGGAACGTTGGAGGGTATGTGAGTGGCGTGGAACTGCTAACGGAGACTCCCCCCCCCCGACAGGTCTTCATGACGGCGACCCACTCCCACGGCTCTCCCTTCGCCCCCTTCGAAGGGGTCGCCTGCCCCATCCTTTTCGGCTCCGTCCCCGCCGGGCACCACGACGACCACCACCACCACGGTGGAGGGGGTCACGAGCTGCCCCCTCCGCTGCCCCCCCAGCTGCCGGCCAAGTCGCGGGAGGAGCTGAACGAGGGGACGAGGAAGAGGAAGGCGAAGAAGGCCGAGTGAAGGCCCCCCCCCAGGAGGCACTCCACGGCTGTGTGATCTTTGCTCGCCCATCTGGGGTGGGTGGGGGGCTCCTCAGGACACAGAGGCTGCCGACGGACCCCCACCTCGCAAAAAAACAAGGACCCTTTTCTGCAACGGCAAGCCCCCTTCTCGACCCCGCGGAAGAGCCGCTGTCCTGGCACAGAGAGAGACTCCGGTGCGCTTTGGGGGGGCTCTGGAATTCAGCCGGAACCCCCCCCCCATTATGTGGGGCAATGACTCCTCTCTAGCCCCCTCCGCTCTCCCGACTGGTTCCTGCGAGTCTCGCTGGAAGGAGCGCTTTCACCCTTCCCCTCTTGTGCCATTGCTGTGCCTGTGTGCATTTGTGTGTGTTTGCCCTCCCCAGAGACAGCTGCAATTGCAGTGGGGGGGGGGGAGAAGCTGAGCCCGGCTTCCGTGCAAAGCCGTGGGGCGAAGCGGGGTGGCTCCGAGCCCCGAACCCCACCTAAATTATCTATTTATTGATCCGTTTTTCGCTGCTCGGGGAATTTCAGAGCACCTCTCGGTTGCCCCTCCTTGCCGCCAGTAGGAATAAATAATAATAATAATAATAATAATAATAATAATAATAATAATAATATATTTTTACCGTGCCCATCCGGCTGGGTTTCCCTAGCTACTTTGGGTGGCTCCCAAACAGAATAAAACACCAGACATTATAAAACTTCCCTTCAGGCGGCTTCTCAAAGCCAGGTTGTTCTTTATTTCCTTTACATCTGACGGGAGGGCATTCCGCAGGGTTGGCGCCACCACCGAGAAGGCCCTGTGCCCTTCATCAGCCTCACCCACTGGGTGCTCAGCGGAGTGGATTTCGTAGAGTTGCAAAGTGGGAAGGGACCCCCGGCGGTCATCTAGACCAGCCCCCTGCAACGTAGGAATATGCCACTGTCCCGTGCGGGGATCGAAGCCGCAACCTTGGCATTATCGGCACCGTGCTCTAACCCGCTGGTGAACTTTTGCGGAAAACCCGGGCCCGACATGTGCTTCGCAGAGGGGCCTCTGAGTGCGCGCAGAGTGCCTCCCTCCCCTTCCTGCATCCCTGGGCTTAAGAGAGCGGGGCTGAGGGTCGGCTGGGTGCCAGGAAGATGCCAACCGGGTTTCCCTGGGCTTGGGTGGTGGGGCTCGGACCTAGAGCAGGAGAGCGGGCGAGAGAACTGTTTGCCCCGGCCCCAGACAAAAGGCCTGGGGGGAGACCCCGGCCCCCTTCCTCGGCCCCAACCACAGGCTGCTCCAAGGTGCCCCTTCCGTGGTGTGAAAAGAGGGCACCCCCCCGGGCTCCCCGCACGAAAGTGCCTTTCTCCTGACACCCCTCACTCACCCGAATGCCCGGTGGGCACCGTGCAAGATTTGAGGTGTGACCTGGGAATAAAGGGCCCCTGAGAAGCGATTCTCGGTCTGGTGTGTTGTGTGTTTCTCTCCTGTTTGCAGTTTGGGGAAGGGGGGCAGAACCCCTCCTGGGGGGGCGTCTTCCGACAGGCACAAAATGTTCCTCCGCCGTCACACCTGAGGTGGGTGGGGGGCCGGTTGGGTCGACTGCATTTCAACGGCACAAATCTTACAGACAATAAATAATAACACCACTATAGGGTGCTACCAGGGGCGTAGCAAGGGGGGACAATGGGGGCGGGGCGCCCCGGGTTCCACCCCAGAGGGGGGTGACACTTTTTTTATTTTAAAAAAAGTTTTTTTTTAAAAAAATTAACTTTTGAAAAAAAAAGAGATAATAGACACACACACACACACAACCCCCACACCTCACAAAGTGGCACCATCAGAGGGGGGTGACACTTTTTAATTTTTTTTTTAAATTTTATTTTAACTTTATTGAAAAAAAATAGATAATAGACACACACACACACAAAAACCCCACACCTCGCAAAGTGGCACCATCAGAGGGGGGGTAACACTTTTTTATTTTATTTTATTTAATATATATATATATTTTTAATTTTTTTAATTACATTTTAACTTTATTGAAAAAAGAGAGATAATAGACACACACACAAAAACCCCACACCTCACAAAGTGGCACCATCAAAGGGGGGTGACACTTTTTTTAAAAAAATTAAGGCCTCCCCCCAGGCCTATTTTTTTATTTTATTTTTTTAAAAAAATAAATTTTAACTTTATTGAAAAAAAAGAGATAATAGACACACACACAAAAAAACCCCACACCTCGCAAAGTGGCACCATCATTTTTTTGGGGTGGGGGTGACTTGCTATGCCACTGGGTGCAGCTCTGCCAGTGCCCTGGCAAAGTGGTGGTGGGGGGTGACAAAAAAAATTCCGCCCCGGGGACCACCTGGGCTTGCTACGCCTCTGGGCGCTACCTCTGGTTGGGGGGCACGTCCTGCTCCTTCCGGGGCCACTTGACCACCTTGGGTCCCCTCCCTGCCCTCAGCTCTCCCCTGCGGCTCCACGAAGCTGCCAGTCTGTGACGGTGGCGGCCCCGATCCCGGGAAATGGCTGGCTGAATCCCTGCACAAACCCAGAGTCCCAAAGGCTTCCCCACTTCCCAGCCGCTGTATGTTTTGCATCGGTGCGTAGAGGGGCTTTTGAGGGCCAAATGGTGCTTCTGGCCCTTGATCTGAGGGCCACATGCTGGGGGTGGGCGGGGCCAGGTGTGCAAGTGGGCGGGGCCATGCGCACACAGCCCCGCCTCCTCCATCCATTCAAGGAAGAGACACAACCAGGGTTCGAAGGGCAGGCATTTGCAGTTGTTGTAAGAATTTAAGAGAGAGCATGTTCAGTCAGGGGCCAAATAGAAGGCTCTGAAGGGCCACGTTTCCCCCACACACACACCCAGGCTTGAGGTTCCTCCACCCCCTATAAATAAAGATTGCATCCCCCTCTCCACCAAGAATACACCTTTAGAGTCTCACCCTGTAAGGGAGCCGTTTCATTCAAGTCGTTCCAGGTCTCCTTAGGGAATGCAGGTCCGCCATTCACAAGTGACAAGAAGCAGGCAGAGCCATAGATTTGGAGAGTTGGGAGGGCCTGGGATTTGGGCAGGAGTCTCAGTCTGTACAGGACCCTCTGCCCCAGACATCGCCTGAACCAAGTCCGGGGCCTGATCCTGCGGAGCCCCAGTCTGCACAGGTTCACCAGCTGGGCCGAGTCCGGGGCCTGAGCCTGTCCCAGCTCCAGGTGCGGAGGATACCTCCTGGCCATCACTCTCAACTGCTCCACTACCGGCTGGGTCAGGAGAAGCTGAGGCGGCCCCTGGGGCTAGGAACCCACCGGCGTCTCCCAGAGACTCAGTCTGAAAGAAGGAGAGACCTGAGTCCTCGCAGGAGGAGGGCTCGCCTTCGGGCGAAGCAGGGTGGTGAGTCGTCGGGGGATCGGGACCGGCCATGACCTCGTCAGAGATAAAAGGCTGCCCCAGGTTGCGGGAGCAACATTGCTGTTTGCCTGATCCTGCCTGTGTCCCTGTACCTGACCTCGCCTGGTTCCCTGCTCCGTTCCCTGCCTGGACTCTTCTGGATAAAGGTAGATAGCCGTGTTGGTCTGTCATAGTCAAAGCAAAATAAAATAAAAAAATATCTTCCAGTAGCACCTTAGAGACCAACTAAGTTGTTATTGGTATGAGCTTTCGTGTGCATGCACACTTCTTCAGATACACATGATGGACTCTTCTGGACTCACTCCTCGCCGACTCTTCGAACCCTGGACCTCGCTTCCCGGATACCCTCGGGCCAGCACAGGTCAAACAGTTCTTTCCATCAGAAAGTTCTGAATCTCCTTGCTTGTCGCTCGAAGCCACGAGTTCGGGTCCTGCCCTCCGGAGAAAACAAGCTCGCTCCATCCTCCACGTGGCAGCCCATGAGATATTTGACGATGGCTTCCGTATCACCTCTCGGTCTCCTTCCCCCACCCCCAGGGTAAACACCCCCAGCTCCTTCGACCGTTCCTCATCAGGCTTGGCTTCCGGGCCCTGGATCATCTAAGTCGCCCTCCTCTGCCCACCTTCCAGCTTGTCCGCATCCTCCTTAAACTGTGCTGCCCAGAACCTCCCAGCAAGACAGGATGGTGCCATTCCTAATTTAGGATTGGCAAAATGAGGATGGCAAAATGCCTGGATTGGGCTGGGCTGCCCTGCCTGGAGTCTCCTCCCTCCTCTCCTGAAGGAGATGCCCAGGGGCTCCGGATGCCATTTGTGCCAGGCAGGGGAGCAAGCCGGCACTTGCCTCTGACATGTCCTTTGCAGGCAGCGCACCGTCTTGCCTCTCCCTTCCTGCACGCCCCACCTGCCTGCTTCCTTCTCTGGCTCTCCCCTCCCCTGGCATCCAAAGCCAGCTGGGGGGCTGGAGATCTCTGCCCACAGCTGCCTTGCATGCCACAAAGCCTTGCCCGAGGGTCGCCCCCGTCTCAGAGGGGCGGGCATGAACCATGCGCACCAACCAAGTCATCAAGTACACCTTGTTTGCCTCCTGCTACCTCTTCTGGGTGAGTCGAGAGCCTTGGCATGGCTGGCACGGCCTTGGCATGGCTGGCGCCGGCTCCTGTGTTGGCAGCTAGCCTCCGAGGGCTTAGGAGTTCACCAAGAGTCTGGGCTGCCTTTGCCAAGGCCTGGGGAGTTCGGGGCCGGCTCCTCTCCCTTGGCACAGCCCCGACCTGCCCTGCCCACAGCAAGCCACAGGGCATGAGTGGGTGGCGCCCTTTTTCCAAAATCAGGATGCCAGCTTGTTTTTCTGCCCTCTCCAGGTGGCCGGTGGGCTGATGGTAGCCGTCGGGATCTACGCCAGGCTCTCCAAGGAAGGGGGTGAGTGGGGGGGGCGCATCCTGCTTGGCACTGGGGCTCCGTGGCCCACAGAAAAGTCAATCTCCAGGATACATTGTCGAACGCCTTCTCGGCATCTACCAACATTAGGGCTGCCTTTTTGTCTAAAACATTCTATAATATCTATTACCATCCTTGTACAATTTTGAATCTGTTTGCCCAGGTAAGATGCTGGATTGTTCGTCTCCAATTCTTCTCCCCTGGTTGTTTTTTTTAAGTTGCACCAGATTTTTAAAACTCCACAATATTTCCTTTGTGTTCCGTCTTCAGAGGGGCGGTGGGCTTCATTCGAAGGGGGGTTCGGGAGTCTAGGAACACTAGATTGGGGAGGGCAGCGTAGAGGTGAAGTCTAAGCAGCTCTTAAAGGGGGAAAAAACCATGTGATATGAATATTGCATAGCTCCTGAGCATGTGTGGAGTGCCTTTCCTTGATTGCTTACAGTGGTTTTTGGGCTACAGCTGGTTTGGGACTACAACTCCCAGAGCCGCGAGTTCAAAATCCCTCGCTTTGTGCCTGCTTCTTGGCTTAGGTGATGCCATTCCTCTGGGCTGGTCTCTCACCTGGCAGGTGGGCAGACACCCTACCCTCTCCATTCTGCCTCCCTCCAGGCGCTGTGGACTCCCTGCTGGCAGACCCCTCCGTCGTCCTGCTGGCGGTGGGCGTCCTGGTGTTCAGCGTCACCTTCGTGGGCTGCCTGGGGGCCTTGCGTGACGTCCCCCTGCTTCTGAAGGCGGTACGTATGGCTGCCCCCCTCCACCACCCCTCAACAATGGGCAAAGCCTCCTGCTCCATCCTTTGATTTGAGGGTGCCTAGGGCTTGCCAATCAGAAGGTCGGCGGTTCGAATCCCCGCGATGGGGTGAGCTCCCGTGGCTCGGTCCCAGCTCCTGCCCACCTAGCAGTTCGAAAGCACGTCAAAGTGCAAGTAGATAAATAGGAACCGCTCCGGCGGGAAGGTAAACGGCGTTTCCGTGCGCTGCTCTGGTTCGCCAGAAGCGGCTTAGTCATGCTGGCCACATGACCTGGAAGCTGTACGCCGGCATGGGCGTAGGAAGTGGAAAGCAGGGGGGTGGGTTGCCCCAGGTTCCATCATGGAGGGGGTGACAAATTATCAAGGAACAATTACTGCCCTACTAGGGTGGTTCATAAAAAAAAAATTTTTTTTCTTTTTGAAAATGCCTGCTCCAAAGGTCTTACCTTACTACACTAGGGATTATATAGCTATATATGAAATTTCATGCATATCAGTTAATATCTTGACCCTCCTCCACGAAAATAGCTGTTTACTTGGCCGTTTTCCTATGTCGTGAAGGCTGAAATTTCAATTCAGTGGAGCACTTACTGTTTCCAACCCTAAACCTGCGGAAAGCCATCTAATTAGAATTTGATTTTGACATGTTTTTAGGAGGTAATTTAATTATTGTTTGCTTTTATATCAATGTTATGTATCTGATGTTAGCCGCCCTGAGCCCGACTTCGGCCGCGGAGGGCGGGATATAAATAAAAGTTTATTTTTACTTATTATTATTCCTTTGTAAGAAAATATGAAATACTGTAACGTAAAACCATTTTTGCAGGCCAAAAATAATAATAAAAAAATCAATGGGGGGGGTGACAAGAAATTTTCCGCACCGGGTACCACCCGAACTTCCTACGCCTCTGTACGCCGGCTCCCTCGGCCAATAAAGCGAGATGAGCGCCGCAACCAGTTGTCCGCGACTGGACCTAACGGTCAGCAGTCCTTTTACCTTTACCTTTACTCTACATAAAAGACAAAAAGTCAGGCCATACATCAAAGGCGTTTACTGACCAGTGCCATTTTCCAACAGACCACACACCAAAGACTTTTTTTACAAGGTACCTGAAGAAGTGTGCATGCACACGAAAGCTCATCCCAATAACAAACTTAGTTGGTCTCTAAGGTGCTACTGGAAGGAATTTTTTTATTTTTTATTTTTTTACAAGGGATAGAGAAAGTAATAAAACCTAGATAACCGGAGCCACGAAGAGATATGTAGGTAACCAGAGACAGGAAGATCACTCATCTCCTCGAAATCACAATAATCTTCCGGAATAGGTTTCCCATACACCGGGTCTGAAAAAAGCCTCTGCTGCCAGCCAGTGCAGGAACTACCATATTGGCCTGAATATAAGGCGCTCCCCCCCCCAAAAAAAATCCGACCCTGAAAAGTGAGGCTTATACTCGTGACCTGGCAAAAAGTGGCTTTTACGATATCGCTGCTGGAACAGCTGCCCTAGGTAATATCTTAGCCAGATGTTCCGGCAGCCTCTCCTTCCTTGGAGGTTTTTAAGCAGAGGTTGGATGGATGGATGGCCACCTGTCCGGGATGCTTTTGCTGAGATTCCTGCGTTTCAGAGGGGTTGGGCTAGATGACCTTTAGGGGTCCCGTCGCAACTCCACACGGTTCCGATTCTCTGCTCACCTCTTTCTCTCCCCAGTTTGCCTGGCTCTTGCTCGTCATCTTCGTCCTGCAAGTGGTGGCTGCCGTTCTGGGCTTCCTCTTCTCCGGCATGGTAAGCAAAACAAATCAAAAATGGTGCCTTCGTTGCTTGGCTTTTGGGGCGACGGGAGGTGTCACGGCTCAGGGGTTGGGGCACCCGCTTTGCACCCCGAAGCTCTCCCGGGTCCAATCCCCATGAGAATTAGAGCGCCTTTTCGGGCGTACAGGTTCTCTCTCTCTCTCTCTCTCTTTCTCTTTTTAAAAAATATTTTTATTTGATTTCACTGGTACAGTGGTACTTTGGTTCTCTAATTTAATCCATTCCAGAACTCCGTTCGGTTTGGGCAAAAAAACAGCACTTGGGCAAAAAAAATGAAAGGCACAAATACAGGATGGGTGACACCTGGCTTGAGAGCAGTACATGTGAAAAGGATCTAGGAGTCTTGGTAGACCACAAACTTGACATGAGTCCACAGTGTGATGCAGCAGCTCAAAAAGCCAATGCAATTCTGGGCTGCATCAATAGGAGTATAGCATCTAGATCAAGGGAAGGAATAGTACCACTGTATTCCGCTCTGGTCAGACCTCACCTGGAATACTGTGTCCAGTTCTGGGCACCCCAGTTCAAGAAGGATACGGACAAGCTGGAGCGTGTCCAGAGGAGGGCAACCAAAATGGTCCAAGGCCTGGAAACGATGCCTTATGAGGAACGGCTTAGGGAGCTGGGTATGTTTAGCCTGGAGAAGAGAAGGTTCAGGGGTGATAGGATAGCCATGTTCAAATATATAAAAGGATGTCATATAGAGGAGGGAGAAAGGTTGTTTTCTGCTGCTCCAGAGAAGCGGACACGGAGCATTGGATTCAAACTACAAGAAAGAAGATTCCACCTAAACATTAGGAAGAACTTCCTGACAGTAAGAGCTGTTTGACAGTGGGATTTGCTGCCAAGGAGTGTGGTGGAGTCTCCTTCTTTGGAGGTCTTTAAGCAGAGGCTTGACAGCCACCTGTCAGGAATGCTTGGATGGTGTTTCCTGCTTGGCAGGGGGTTGGACTGGATGGCCCTTGGGGTCTCTTCCAACTCTACGATTCTAGGATTCTATGCTGCAAAGGGGGGGCTTATTGCATCCGCCGTATTTTCCAAACTTTTTGCTGCCGGCCAGAGATGCCCAGCGGCACTATTGATGGGCGCAGGGGAGATTTATCACTGTTCCTTCTCTCTCTCCCCCCCCCCCATGTCCCAGGTGATGGAGAAAGCCACCTTGCTGATGGGACAAGCCATCTCCCGTTACCGTGACAACCTGGACCTGCAGAACCTCATCGACTACATCCAAAAGAAGGTAAGGGGCCAAGGTTTCCCATTCCCGCAGGGGCATAGTGTGGTTTGCCGGTGCTCCAGGGCAGGGCAGCTTTTTCGCTCCCTGGTGGACCGGGCTGGTCCCTTCGCCGGCCAGCATCTGAACAAGGGAGTCCTCCTGTTCAAATCCCGCTCACTTTAAATAATCTGAGGGGGTGGGGGGAAGCCTTTGCTCCTGTTTATTTCTCTCCCCAGTTCGAGTGCTGTGGGGTCCACTCCTACAAAGACTGGTCCCAGAACGTTTACTTCGACTGCCGGGAATCGAACCCCAGCCTGGAGCGCTGCGCCGTCCCGTTCTCTTGCTGCGTGCGAGGCGAAGAGGTGAGGAGGCAGCTTGACAGGGCATGCTCAACCCGAACCGGACACTGACTGCTAGAAGTCTAACCAGACGCCCTTACTCCTAACTGGCATTGGAAGCCCTCACTCATAATTGGCTTCGAGAGCCCTTACTCCCAGCTGGCTTGGGGAGGCCTTCCTGATTTTTTTTTTTTAACTTAATACCATCCTTTTCAAAAGATAGCAAATCTCTATAGGTACCCCATTTCCCCCAAATTTAATTTATTTTGAACAGTTGCGAAGCCCTCGCTCTTAATTGGCTTTGGGAGCCCTCACTCCCAGCTGGCTTGGAGAGGCCTTGCTGATATTTTTTTTTTTACACTTAATACCATCCTTTTCAAAAGATAGCAAATCTCTACAGGCACCCCATTTTTTCCAAATTTAATTTCTTTTGGGCAGTTGGGAGGCCCTCACCTCATAATTGGCTTCGGGAGCCCTTACTCCCAGCTGGCTTGGGGAGGCCTTGTCCCTGATCCCATGTGCGTGTAGCTAGGCACTCCTTACATGCACATACGCGCCAGAAGAGCGCTGCAGCCGGGGCCCACCTGGTCCAGCAACCTGTCCCCACATTGGTCAGCCGGACGCTTCTTCTGGGAAGGCCGCAAGGAGACCCAAGGCATGGCTCCGGAGGCAACCTGCCCTGAACACCGGCTGCTGCGGGACAAAGAGTTGGGGGGCCGTGGGCTTTCGTGTCTGTTTGCTTGACGAGACGGGGGCTCCCCTTTGATTCGGGGCTCCCCAGATCGTCTTATTTTCAGCCACAGCAAAGGTGGCATTTTTCCATCTCCGCCGTATTAGGCAGTTGGTCCCCTACCTCTCTCGCCCTGATCTGGCCACAGTGATTCATGCGACGGTCACCTCCAGACTTGACTATTGTAACTCGCTCTACGCAGGGCTGCCCTTGAAGCTGACCCAGAAACTCCAGCGGGTGCAGAATGCCGCGGCGAGGCTCCTCACGGGGTCCCTGCCATGGGAGCATATTCACCCAGTGCTTTACCAGCTGCACTGGCTCCCGGTGGAGTACAGGATCAGGTTTAAGGTGCTGGTTTTGACCTTTAAAGCCCTATGCGGCCTAGGACCCTCGTACCTACGGGACCGCCTCTCCTGGTCTGCCCCGTGTAGGACCTTAAGGTCCTCAAATAATAACATCTTAGAGGTCCCGAGCCATAAGGATGCTAGGCTGGCCTCAACTAGGGCCAGGGCCTTCTCAGTACTGGCCCCGACCTGGTGGAACGGTCTGTCAGAAGAGACCAGGGCCCTGCGGGATCTGGCATCTTTCCTCAGGGCCTGCAAGACAGAGCAGTTCCGCCTGGCCTTTGGGTTGGTTTCAGTTTAACCCTGATGTTTTATTCCTTTATGGTTTTATTGGTGGGCTACTTAAAAATGAGGCTGCCTTTTAAATTTTAAATTGTATTTTAACCTGCATTTTAATTGATTGTTTTGTATGTTTTGTTGTGGTTTTTATGGTTGTTAGCCGCTCTGAGCCCGGTCTTGGCTGGGAAGGGCGGGGTATAAATAAAAATTTATTATTATTATTATTATTATTATTATTCGGTGCGGAGCCTCCTTGTCCAAAGGCAGTCTACCTCCAACCACCAACAGTATCCCGGAGGGCAAACGGAAGGCGGCGTCTTTGGGCTGTCGCAAAGCGGCCTTCATAATAGGCCACCTTGTTCTCTCCCCCCCCCCCCCCGCTCACTCCTTGCAGGCCGTTCTGAACACGATGTGCGGCTACGGGACTCAGAAGCTGAAGGCTTGGAAGGCGGAGGTTTTGGTGCACACCGAGGGGTGCTTGGAGAAGACGGTCCGCTGGGGGTGCAGCAACCTCTTCTTGGTGGCCGGGCTGGCCTTTGGGCTGCTGGTCCTGGAGGTGAGCAAGGGGGCGCCTGCCAAGGGAGGAGTGGGGGCTCCAATCTTGCCCCCCTCCCAAAATCAAAAGCTTCCAAAGACAAGAAAGAGGTGGTTTTAAAAAGGAGGGGCGTTTCCAGGAAATGACAGGCCTATCCAGGTTGTTGAAGGAAGAATGGCCAAGTTTGGGAAGGACAAGCCCTGCTGGAGCAGGAATCAGCATGGCTTCTGCAAGGATAAGTCTGTGTTTCAAAGACAAGAAGGAGGCTGATGCAAAGACAGTTTAAAAAAGGGAGGTGGAGGGATCCAGGGAATTACAGGCCTATCCAGGGGAAAGGTTTCTGAAGGCAAAATGACCACATCTAGAGAAGGACAGAGGACGCGGGTGGCGCTGTGGGTTAAACCACCGAGCCTAGGGCTTCCCGGTCGGAAGGTCGGCGGTTCGAATCCCCGCGACGGGGTGAGCTCCCGTTGCTCAGTCCCTGCTCCTGCCCACCTAGCAGTTTGAAAGCACGTCAAAGTGCAAGAAGATAAATAGGTCCCGCTCCGGCGGGAAGGTAAACGGCGTTTCCGTGCGCTGCTCTGGTTCGCCAGAAGCGGCTTAGTCCTGCTGGCCACATGACCCGGAAGCTGTACACCGGCTCCCTCGGCCAGTAAAGCGAGATGAGCGCCGCAACCCCAGAGTTGTCCGCAACTGGACCTAATGGTCAGGGGTCCCTTTAGAGAAGGACAAGCCCTGCTGGAGCAAGAAGCAGTGTGGCTTCTGCAAGGATAAGCCAAGGGCGGTAGTCCTGCTTGTGAGCTTCCTCTTGTGGGTAACTGGTTGGCTTATATGGGCCCCCTTTGGCCTGATCCGGCTGCCGCCGCGTGGCTCCTTTTACAATTCCTAAGTGGAGCCTCCATGCGTAGAGCCAGTCTACCTTAAAACGGTAGAGAACAAGAGCAGAAAGGGGGGGTGCTGTTTCTCTCGGGTCCCGCCTGCGGGCTTCTTCCCTTTGTGAGGACAGGGGGCTGGACTTATACGGGCCCCAAAGGGCCTGATCCAGCTGCGACGGCCGCTGCAAGGCTCTCCTGAGGTCCTTAAAGGGGAGTCCCAGGCGCTCCTGTCCTCCTTTCCTCGTTCCAGGCGGTCGTCTTCTCTCTCGCCGTGCTGCTGATCTACCAGATCGACTTCATCATCGAGAAACGAAAGAGCACCAGGAGGAGGAGCAAAAGCTGTCCAGCGAAGTGAACATCTTGCAAGACTGTTTTGCCGCTTCTCCCTCTCCAAGAAGCAGACCCTTTTTTGCAGCAAAAACAAGGCATTGCGAAAGGGGGCACGTTTAACCTCCCCGCAGGCTTTGCCCGAACCCATATCGGGGTGTTATGCCAAAGAATCGTAGAGTCAGGGGCTCCCTGAAGGTCCTCTAGTCTAACCCCTCCGGAAGCGAACGTTATTGGACTGAGGAATGCGTCCGACTGCATTCCGGATCGGAGGTTGGGACAAATGGGCGAAGCGCGAATCCCCAAATTGCCCGGCGCCGATCCACGCAGCGCTTTAAAAGCTGCGGGTGTCTCCTCGAATTCTCCGTCGCCCTTAAAAGCGCTCTGTACATGCTCGGGGCTCTTCCCTCCGAGGGCCGTGAGCGAAACGGCAATGGGCGAGCAGAGAAAGAGGCCCTCGCGGTCAAATGTTTTGCTGGAGAATGAAGGCACCTTTCATCATATGTGGTGGAAATCATAGAATCATAGAATTGTAGATTTGGAAGAGACCCCAAGGGCCATCCAGTCCAACCCTCTGCCAAGCAGGAAACACCATCCAAGCATTCCTGACAGGTGGCTGTCAAGCCTCTGCTTAAAGACCTCCAAAGAAGGAGACTCCACCACCCTCCTTGGCAGCAAATCCCACTGTCGAACAGCTCTTACTGTCAGGAAGTTCTTCCTAATCTTCTTTCTTGTAGTTTGAATCCATTGCTCCGTGTCCGCTTCTCTGGAGCAGCAGAAAACAACCTTTCTCCCTCTATATGACATCCTTTTATATATTTGAACATGGCTATCATATCCCCCCTTAACCTTCTCTTCTCCAGGCTAAACATACCCAGCTCCCTAAGCCGTTCCTCATAAGGCATCGTTTCCAGGCCTTGGACCAATTTGGTTGCCCTCCTCTGGACACGTTCCAGCTTGTCAGTATCCTTCTTGAACTGTGGTGCCCAGAACTGGACACAGTATTCCAGGTGAGGTCTGACCAGAGCGGAATACAGTGGGACTATTCCTTCCCTTGATCTAGATGCTCTACTCCTATGGATGCAGCCCAGAATTGCATGGGCTTTTTGAGCTGCTGCATCACACTGTTGACTCATGTCAAGTTTATGGTCTACCATAAATGTAAGGTAGTAAAAGGATTTGGGGAAATTATATATAATGAGTTGGGGGGGAAAATGTTTAAAATAACCTTTTCTATTATAAACAAACCCCGAAGCCTTCCTTTTAGGAATTCTACGTGCTGAAATCCCAAGGGAGCAGAAAAGACTATTTTATGTATGCGACCATGTTATTGGCCCAGAGATGGAAAGAAATAAAGTCCTGACCAGAGAAGAATGGCAAATGAAATATTCCGAAATGGCTAAAATGACCGGAAATCAGGAAGACCAAAATTTTAATAAGGAACGGGAGGGACTTATCATTAAAAACAAACAAACATTGTAAACAGTTAAAATCGTTAGTAGGATTGGAGTAACACTTGTAGTTTAATGCTGAATTTTGGATACAATAGAGGTGTAAAAAATGTGGATTATTATAAAAGATGCAGGAGGAAATTGTTAACAATAGGGAGGGGGGAGTCCAGGAGATTCCTTGTAATCTTGTTTCTCTATGTTGTAACTGTAAAGTTTTAATCTTTAAAACCGAATGAATAAATTAATAAGAAAAGTTTCCAATGTTTGATGTTTTATCGTGTTTTTAATATTCTGTTGGGAGCCGCCCAGAGTGGCTGGGGAATCCCAGCCAGATGAGGTGGGTATAAATAAAATAATAATGATAATATTATTATTATTATTATAAAAAGAGAAAGAGATCCTCGCTATCCCAGCCAGGCAGGAACCGGACCTCTCAAAGCACCGATAAAACCTTATCTCGTGTCGAGAGCGACTCTTGAGTAAACTTATTGGTTGGTTTATTTACTTAGGGGGGGACGTCCGTGGTTCGATTCGGCTGCTGCTGTTTCTTGTGGTTCCTCAGTCGAGCCTCCATGGGCAGAGCCAGTCTATCTTGGAAACGAGCAGGAGGAGTCGGGAGGGGCTTCTTCCCAGGGGGGGCGTCGGCGTCTGGCCAGCCCCCTTGGGCCTGATCCTGCTGCTGTTGCTGCAGGTGCCGTCTTAGTTTCTTGCAGTTCCATGGTCGAGCCTCCATGGGTAGGGCCAGTCTATCTTGGAAACGAGAGCAGAAGGAGTCGGGTTCTGCTGGAGGTGGGCTTCTTGTTATTCTTTTTTTTTGGGGGGGTGTCTAGCCAGCCCCCTTGGGCCTGATCCTGCTTCAGATGCCTTCTTAATTTCTTGCAGTTCCATGGTCGAGCCTCCATGGGCAGTGCCAGTCTATCTTGGAAACGAGAGCAGGAGGAGTCGGGATCTGCTGGAGGTGGGCTTCTTGTTATTCTTTTTTTTGGGGGGGGGTGTCTAGCCAGCCCCCTTGGGCCTGATCCTGCTTCAGATGCCTTCTTAATTTCTTGCAGTTCCACGGTCGAGCCTCCATGGGCAGTGCCAGTCTATCTTGGAAACGAGAGCAGGAGGAGTCGGGTTCTGCTGGAGGTGGGCTTCTTCTTCTTCTTCTTCTTCTTTTTTGGGGGGGCGCGTCTGGCCAGCTCCCTTGGGCCTGATCCTGCTGCCGCCGCTGCCGCAGGCCTTCTCCATCTCTCCTCCCAGAGGATGCCTCAGGTGTGCCTCACCTGACAATGCCCTGCCTCCGCATTGCCATGGCAGCCTGCCTCCCCAGGGCAACCTGGGCACCTACCTTGGCACCGGGGGGGGGGGCAGGCAGAGCGACTCGGCAGCCAGGCAGGATGAGCCTCTCGCCGCCGGAGCAGGACCTCCTCCTCCTCCGGGGAAAGGGGGGCACCCGGCCCTCCAACCTCGTCCGGGTCTTTGTGAGCTCGACGCCTTCAGGTGCCCCCCAAGGGTGGGTGGGTGGGGGGCAGGCACACAGGCAGGCAGAGGCCTGGGTTGTGCAGGGCTGGGCTTCCCGGGGCCTCATAATATCAGAGCTGGAAAGGACCCCAGGGGTCATCTAGCCCAACCCCGAACTTGCCATGCCGGAATCTCGGCAAAATCATCCCCGACAGGTGGCACCATCATCGGAGAGTTTGAGATCCAATCGGAGTCAGCAAAATTTTAATTTCCTTTATTTCTTCCTCCTTTTTTCTCCCCCCCCTCTTTATTCTTTATTTTTTTTCCTATTTATAGTTTTGTATTTTTGCGTTTCTGCTTCACTGTAAGGTATATGTGGGTATAGTTAACACATAATTCTTTATTTTGTTTCTTTATTGTTTGCGTCATCATATTTTCTTTTGTACGCATGTCATATGTATATTGCAAATTAAAAAAACGAAACGAAAAACAAATTGTAGGTGGCTCAGAGGGAGGAAAGCACTGTGGGGCAGCGCGGCGCAGTGGTTAGAGTCTCCGTCAGTCAGGGACTGCCAAAAAGGAGAGAGAGAGAGATAACACTTGTAGTTTAATGGTGAACTTTGGGATCTAATGGGAATGTAAAAGGGTTTGGATTATTTTTTTTAAAAATGCAGGAGGAAATGATTAAAAATAGGCAGTGCTTTTTTCCAGGGGGGGCGCAGGGGGGCGCATAGCCCTAAACATTTTGTGAATCTTTGTACTTTTGTCGGTTTGCTGTATTTATTTCCCCCAATTTGAAGTAGAAAATGGTGATTTTCTTGAGTCAAAACATTTTTTTTTAGGGGGGGGAAGCACTGACAATTATTATTAAGTCCATGAGATTCTTTGGAATCTTGTTTTTATTAGGTATGTTGGATTATAACTGGTTGCAAAACTTCAACTGGGAAAACCAAATAAATAAATTTATTAAAAAATAATAAAAAGGTGAGAGATCAGGGTTCGAGTCCTGACACTCGGTCGGCATGGAATTCTCCTTGGGTGTGTGACCTGTTGTGGGCGGCCGCTGCCCCTCTTGGATCGACCTGCCTCGCAGGGTCGTTGTGGCGAAGAAGCACGTGGGCTGCCTTCGAGTGAAATAAATAAATGGGCACCCCCTCGCAAGCAGACAACTAGCAGCACAATCTTCTCTGATTCTTCGCTTACAGACATGGAGGCAGAAAGAGAGGCTCTGATGGAGGCGGCGTACCCCGAGGTCCAGGCCTTTTGCCAGAAACACGGCTTGATGTTTGAGGTGAGGAACCCCCCCTCAAAAAAACCCCCCACCCCTATCTCAGCTCAGCGCCAGCTAAACGCACCTCTTTGAGCAGAAGGGGTGTTTCGAACACAGGACCGGGGGGGGGGGATCCACCCTTCTGGTGCACATTTGATGCACATGGAGAATCCTGGGAAACTTGCTAACTCGCCCCCCCCCCCGAATCCGGTCCAGGTCATTGATTTGAGATGGGGCGTCCGCGACGTCACGGGCGCTGGCCAAGAGCCCCTCTTTCTGGAAGAGATTCGGCGCTGCCAGGAACTCTCGGTGGGGCCCAGTTTCGTGGTGAGTGCCGGCTTCTCCTCCTTGAGGGCTCCCCGGGGGCCAAGGGGGGCTGCTGTGGGCGCTGGGAAGAGGGTTCTTGCAAGAATCTCTGCCCCCCGCGATCAGAGGCAGAGATGCTTCTGAATGCCGGTTGCTGAAGAGAGGGCTCTCTGGGTTCGAATCCTGCTTTGGGGGGTGGAATTCCCATAACGGACATCTGGTCGGCCGCTGTGAGGACAGGAGCCTGGACTTAGATGACCCCCGCTTTGGGTGCTGCCAGGGCTCTTCTGAGTTTCCTAGGATTCCCTCAATGGAGCCTCCCTGGACAGGAGCAGTCTACCTTAGAAAGGACGGAGAGGCAAAAATGGGCCGTCGTTCTCGCCTCTGGCTTGGTGGCCCGTGAGAACAGGAGACTGGACTTAGATGGACCCCTCTTTAGCCTGGTCCAGTTTCCTAGGATTCTTCAATGGAGCCTCCCTGGACAGCAGCAGTCTACCTTAGAAAGGGCGGAGGGCAAAAGCGGGCTGTCGCTCTCGCCGCCTCCTTGGGGGCTCGTGAGGACAGGAGGCTGGACTTAGACGGGCCCCTCTTTGACCCTCTCTCGCCCACCTCCCCAGGCTCTCCTCGGGAGCCGCTATGGCCCCTGCCCGGCCCCCGCGACCATCGGGGAGGAGGAATTCGAGGCCCTGGCGGCCCAGTTGCGGCAGGAGGAGCCGCAGGCTTTGCAGATGCTGACCCGGCGGTACCTGAAGGACGAGAACGCCGCCCCTCCGGTGTACGCCCTCCAGCGTCCCCTGCCCCACGGCGCGGAGTGGAGTTTGGTCCTGGCCCTGCGCAGGGCAGCCCAGGAGGCAGAGAGGAAGGGGCTGATTGGCCAGTATCAGCGACTGCGCTACCACAAATCAGGTGTGTCTCGGAGGCTGGCCGGTTTCCGCAAGGAAATTCCCCTCCTCTAATTTGATGCATCATTTTATTATCACGATTACTAACATATTTCGTAATAGTAATAATCATAGATTATGTACAGGGCTTTTTTTCCAGCCGGAACTCAGTTCTGGCAGAGAGAATGGTGATGATGATGATGATAAATGATAAATGATAAATGATAAATGATAAAAAGTCCTTACCAGAGATGAATGGTTGATGGATTTATGCCGAAAATGATTGGAAGAATCAGAAATCAGGAAAACCAAAACTTTAATAAGGAATGGGGGAAATTCAGGGCTTATTTAAAAAAAACCAGTTTATTATTTTCCCCCTCAAAAATTTATTAGGTTTTACAATTTTATAAGCATAAAACATAAATAGTAGTTAAATTGTCATGCTTCCCCTCTCTCACCTTGGGAAGCCAAAATCCATCCCCCCCTCTCACAGGAGTAAACATATTCATTGTACATTTAACCTTACCATTATTTTTGCTAACATTGCTTAAGCCTGGTCCCAATCCGTGGGCCAGATTTAAAAAAAACAGTTAGTAACTCTCAATTCCCTACTCATATTGAAATACTGCCTCTCAACGAAGCCCAACTTAGATTCACAAAATTATTTTGTCCAGACTGCTTGGGCATTTGTGATTCCAGACTGGGACGCTTGTCGGCTATGCCTTCCGCGGCTTCCCCTCACAAAGGCCTGTCCTCTTTTCCAGATACGCACCGGGAAATCGAGGCACGCCTCTTGGGCTCGGGGCCGGAGGACGAAGGGGCCGCCGTGGTCTTCCTCCGGGAAATCGAGACCTCCCCGGGGGAGGAGGAAGAGGAAGAGGAAGAGGGCGAGGATGCCCGACAGATGCTGGAGGAGCTCAAGGGCACCGTCGCCAGCGCCTGCCCCGGTTTGCTCAGGGTCCACCGGGCACCCCCTGGCACCCTCCGCCCAAAGCCGCAGCCCAAACACCTCAAGGAGCTGTGCGACCAGTTTGTGGCCGTCGCCAACTACCAAGTGCTCCGGGGCCTGCGGGCACGGGAAGGGTGCCCAGGCGGTGGGCGGCTGCTGCAGGAACTCAGCCACCACGCCGCCCTGGCCAGGGAGCGGAGCCGCAGCCCGTGCTGGCGACCAGAACTGGTGGACTCCCTCTGCCAACGCCTGAGGGACAGTTTGCCACGATGCCACCCTCCCCTCGTGGTCCAGGGGCCGCCGGGCTGTGGCAAGACCTTCCTGCTGTGCCACCTGCGCGAGGCAGCTTGCCAGGCCCTGGGAGCCGAGGCGGTGGTGGTTTTCCGGCTGCTGGGGGCATCGCAGGCCAGCTCCGGGCGCGATGCCCTCCTGGCCAGCCTCTGCCAGCAGGTTTGCCTGGCCCTGGGGCTGTGGCCGCCGGGCACCGGCGACCCTCTCCTGTGCTTCCACCACACGCTCCTCTCAGCCTCCCGCCAGGCCTCTCAGCCACTGGTCTTGATCCTCGACGCCACGGAGAGTCTGGGCACCGCCTGGCTGCCGGCGGTCTGCCCTCCCGGGGTGCAGCTAGTCGTCTCTGCCCGGGACGAGGGTGGCAGCGGCGGAGGCGCTTTCGGCAGGGACTCCTTCGTGGTGGCCCCTCTCTCCGCTGAGGAGGCTAGCAAGGCTCTGGCCGAGGGCTTGGCATCTGCAGGGCGGACGCTCCAGCCAGATCAGCAGGCCCTTTTCCGGCAAAGTTTCTCCGCCGGCGGGCAGGCGCTGCCGCTGTCCCTCGCCCTCGCCGAGGCTCGTCGGTGGGCGTCGTACGCCCCGCTTTCGTCCCTGGCGGTCCCGCTCACGGCCCCGGAGGCTGCGCACCGCCTTTGCGGACGCATGGAGGAAGTGCACGGCTCCGTGTTGGTGGCCAACGCCCTCAGCTACCTCGCTTGCGCCCGGTGAGGACCTGTGTATGTGTGCTCTTTTTTTTAGTGTAAATTTAAGATTTATAGGAGAACATGCCAAACGTAATATCTTTCCCCTTTTTTAACCAAACCAAGACTTTTATCTATATATATAAAATTGTTCAAGTTGGATGTTTGTTAACAATCGCCTTTCTCCGTAACCCCTTGATCGATTCCGTTCAAATTTGGACACAACGTTCCACGCCCATATGGGAGGGATCATATGTACTTACATTGCACAAATACTGCACCTTTCCCAGGAAAAAATGTGATTTTGTGCAAAAAAATATAGCGCCCTCCAGTGGACGTTAAACAGCACAGCACAACACAGGCTTTCTCTTTCATACTGTATCTTACTTTTGCATTTCACCAAATCAGCCACAGCAAGGCGTGGCCGGGTCAGCTACCGGTAGTATATATATAAAAAACAAACAGCATCCCTGCAAGGTAGGCGAAGCTGGTGTCGGAGTTCCTCTGTCTGATTTCCTACCTTCTAAGACTTATATAGAGGCACAGGTGGCGCTGTGGTCTAAACCACAGAGCCTAGGGCTTGCTGATCAGAAGGTCAGCGGTTCGAATCCCCGCGACGGGGTGAGCTCCCGTTGCTCGGTCCCTGCTCCTGCCCACCTAGCAGTTCGAAAGCACGTCAAAGTGCTAGTAGATCAATAGGTACCGCTCCGGCGGGAAGGTAAACGGCGTTTCTGTGCGCTGCTCTGGTTCGCCAGAAGCGGCTTAGTCCTGCTGGCCACATGACCCAGAAGCTGTACGCTGGCCAATAATGCGAGATGAGCGCCGCAACCCCAGAGTTGTCCGCGACTGGACCTAATGGTCAGGGGTCCCTTTACCTTTACCTTTAAATACGGTAGATTAAACAACAAACAACAGCCCTAGGAGGTAGGCCAATCTGGTGTCGGGGAGTTCCTCTGCCTGATTTCCTACTTTTTTTGTTTTCTGCACAGGAACGGCCTCTCCGAAGCAGAGATGAAGGATGTCCTGTCCCTCGACAACGAGGTCCTCTCCGAGGCGTACCGGACGCACCCTCCGCCGGGCAAAGGAGTCCTCCGCCTGCCGCCCTTGCTGTGGTCCCGCCTGCGCCAGGATTTGAACCCGGAGCTGGAGGAGAAGTGGTCTGACGGCTTCATGCTGATGGGCTTCCTCCACAGGTCAGGGGCCACCCCTCTTCCTCCCCTCCTTTTCAGGGGTCCGGAAGGAGGGTCCCGGTTCTGCCGCGAAAGGGCGGAGCCCGCAGCTTGGGCGCAGCAGGACACCTGCTTGGCCTGCAGAACGTCCCAGGTGACATGCTGGGCACCTCCAGGTGTGCAGAAGTAGTTTAATGGTGGATTTTGGACATAATGGAGAGGTAAAAGATTTGGACACGTGCTTGGCGTGCAGAATGTTCCCAGGTGACATTCCGGGCATCTTGTTATATAATGTATAAGAGGAGGGAAATATTTTATATTTTATTTTAAGGAGTAGGATATGTTTTTTCTCAGGCAGAGCTCTAACCGAGAGGCATCAGAGGGAAATGATTTAAAATTATCGGTTCATGATTATTATAGGCAGATAAAAAGAGGGTTTTCTCTGCCCAATTAGTCTGTGGATAGGCTATAATAATCAGTGCTTTTTTTCTTTAAAAAAATGTTTAGGGGTACTCTAACACCCACCCACACACACACCCACACCCACACCATATTTTACCATGTATAACATGTCCCCATGTATAAAACTCCCCCTGTTTTTGGGGACTCCAGATTGAGAAAATAGGGGGATATTGCCCCATTGTGTATAACACTACCTCCCCTTTTTAACATTATTTTTTAGTACAAAAATCTAGTATTTTACACGGAAAAGTACGGTACACACACTTAATTGGGGAGAGAGAGAGAGCTGTTGTTAAGTGATAGCTAGACAGACAAATGGTCAGGCGAATTCCTAAGTCCCTCTTTAAACCAGTCCATGAGGACTAGCCCCTTGGTTTTGCTTTTAGGGGGTTGTAGTTCCGGGGTGGGAGGTGCTGGCTTCGCCCCCCGAATTGCCTCTCGAGGTGGGGCTCGGGACACCCCCTGAGCCCGAAACCCTGCTGCCTGCCCCGAGCCCCGAGGCCTGAGCATCTCCCCGTCCCTCCTTCCTCTGCCCAGGGAGTTTTGGGCCGTGGTGGAGGAGCGCTACCTGTCCCGGCCGGAGGACCGCGTCCGGCGCCACCTGCTTCTGGCCGATTTCTTCCGGGGGACGTGGAGTTGGGGGGCGAAGAAGCCCGTCGTGCTGCCCTCGTCCGCCAAGCCTGTGAGCGTTGACAGGAAGGTGAAGCTCCGGGGGCCCCGAGAGTGCCAGGGGGGCCAGCGGGGGGGCTTTCCCTTGGTGGCCGGACGAGGGGGGGAGGTTTCATTTAATAATTTCATTATTTTTTCTTTTTCATTTCATTTCATTATTTTTTATTCTTTATTTTTCATTTCATTGAATAATTTCATTATTTTTTATTTATTTTTCATTTCATTGAATAATTTCATTTTTTAAAATTTCATTGAATAATTTCATTTTTTAAAATTTCATTGAATAATTCCATTATTTTTTATTTCATTGAATAATTCCATTAATTTTTATTTTTCATTTCATTGAATAATTTTATTATTTTATTCTTTATTTTTCATTTCATAATTTTATTTTTTTAATTCTTTATTTTTCATTTCATTGAATCATTTCATTATTTTTTTTAAAAAATTCATTTCATTGAATAATTTCATTATTTTTTTATTTATTTTTCATTTCATTGAATGATTTCATTATTTTTTCTTCTATAAAAAAGCCCCGTCTTGGTTCCCTCCCATCCAGGTGACGCCGCAGCCATTGTGGTTCTCCAGCCGCCTTCCCAACCGGAGGAAGCTGAGCGAACAGCCGTTCCACCTGCTCCATGGCGGACGGATGGAGGAGCTGCGCCGAGACGTTCTGGGTGAGCGGGAAGAGCTCCTGCGCCTTCGTTGCCCCTCTTTTTAATGGGAGAAATGTTGGAGGGGATGGAATAGGACGTCTCTATTTTCATCATCCCTGACCACTGATCCTGTTAGCTAGGGATGATGGGAGTTGTAGTTCCAAAACATCTGGAGTGTCAAGGTTAGCCATCACTGGAATAGGACGTCCCTATTTTCAGGGGAGAAGCGTTGGAGGAAATGTGTTTTCTCTCTCCCCTTGACAGGGAACATGGCCTGGATCTCCTGCCGGGTGGCTTCCTCCGGTGTGCAGAGCCTGGCCGCGGACTTTGCCCTATGCCTGACCCACATCACCTGCCTGGAGCTGCGTCTGGTCCGGGATTGCCTCCTCCTCCTCCCGGATCCCGGTGTGGACGGTGCAGAGGGCCGTTTAGGTGGGTCTCCCAGATGGAGCTGTCGCTCTTAAAACAATATCCACTCGCCTGGCCTTCGGAGACAAATCCCTTCCTTTCGTCTCAGCCTACTCCGCAGGGTTGTTGTTGCAGGGACAAAACGGGGAGGGCGAGAACCAAGGGAGCCTGAGTTGAGCTCCTCGGAATAAGAGACAGGTGGGTGCAAATGCAACGACGAAATAATCATCACCCTATGTGTGTGACCCTCCCCTGTCCCCTCGCCAAGGCCGGATTGAGGTTTGATGTGGCCCTCAGCTCCTGAAGGTCATGGGGCCTTTCTATGTCCACCTGTCCTTTGTCCGCAACAAATTGCCGCTGTTTTTTTCTGTTGAATATATGCTAGATGGTAATTGATGGACCTCATAGGTATCTCAAGCCATTTGCCCATAGCAAAATATGTAATGGTTGTGAACTGCAATACAATTAAGGAGAAGTATATTAGTAGTGAAATAATTACGATGCTCTAACTTAAAATGATGTTTTTTATTCACAACAAACTTAATCATGCAAACCCATTGGCATTTGGCAAGGAAAAAAGTTCCTTTGGAAACACAATTGACAAAGACTCATAATCTGGTCTCTAGAAACTTGCTATCACATGAAATAATAATATGATGTAAACTACTAAGAATGATAAAGAGCAGAATGCAGGCACCCTTTATATAGAAAGGAGCAAACCAGGGATATTTTGGGGAGCAGGCGAGCATGACTTACATCCTAGGAGCCGACACAACACAAAACTCTGTTGCTGGGTGTAGGTTTTATTTTATTTGCTTGTTATCTGATATTTTGGAAATATACACAACACAAAACTCTGTTGCTGGATGTAGGTTTTATTTTATTTGCTTTTTATCTGATATTTTGGAAATATACACAACACAAAACTCTGTTGCTGGATGTAGGTTTTATTTCATTTGGTTTTTATCTTATATTTTGGAAATGTACATCCAGTTGGTTTTTTCCCTTTACATTTTTTTGGGGCCCCCAAGAGAGAGGGGCCCTGAGCTATAGCTTGTTGAGCTTAGACGTAAATCCGGCGCTGCCCCTCTCCTCTCCAGAACCGAACGTGGTCTACCCAGAGATGCTGGCGCGACTGGAGCCGCTGGCGCCCTCGTACCCGGGCGGCCTGATTGCGGGTCTGTGCCAGCAGTGCCGGAGCTGGCTTGGATCGCGGCCCCATCCGTCCCTCGTCCCTCTCGCCGGCTTCCTTGACCCACCGGACGGGCCTCTGCGGAAGACGCTGCCAGGATTCCCCGGAGGTGGGCTTTGGGTCACGATAGCAGGAGAGCCCTGGCCGTCCCAGCCAAGGCTTCCCAAACTTGGGTCTGTTTTGGGACTACGGTTCCCATCCTCCATAGGCAACAGGACCCAGAGGTCATGGATAATGGGAACTGTAGTACGGAAATAGACAAGTTTGGGAAGCCCAGCGGTCTAAGTCCAGCTTCCTGCTCTCAAATTGCGCAGGCATATTGGTAAAGCTTGTCCCATTTCCTTCCTCCTTGCAGATAAATATTTGAGGTCAATTTGGGAGAGTCCAAATGGCTTCAGGACTGCTCTCCTGTGCTATTTCAGACACGTGGTTTATATACTTATGTATGTGTTTGCCTTGTACGTCTATGAATATTTATTATATATATATGTATATGTGGGGGACGCGGGTGGCGCTGTGGGTTAAACCACAGAGCCTAGGGCTTGCTGATCAGAAGGTCGGCGGTTCGAATCCCCGCGACGGGGTGAGCTCCCGTTGCTCGGTCCCAGCTCCTGCCCACCTAGCAGTTCGAAAGCACGTCAAAGTGCATGTAGATCAATAGGTCCCGCTGCAGTGGGAAGGTAAACAGCGTTTCCATGCGCTGCTCTGGTTCGCCAGAAGCGGCTCAGTCCTGCTGGCCACATGACCCGGAAGCTGTATGCCGGCTCCCTCGGCCAATAAAGCGAGATGAGCATCGCAACCCCAGAGTCGTCCGTGACTGGACCTAATGGTCAGGGGTCCCTTTACCTTTACCTTTAAGGTTATATGCAAGGTTATATATCATTCTGGCGGGAAGGTAGACGGTGTTTCCGTGCGCTGCTCTGGTTTGCCAGAAGCGGCTCAGTCCTGCTGGCCACATGACCCAGAAGCTTTACGCCGGCTTCCTCGGCCAATAATGCGAGATGAGCGCAGCAACCCCTTAGAATTCCTATAACAATAACCTCCACCTCCTCCATGAATTTGACCACCCAAGTCGGTGCCTCCTGTGGCAGAGAGTTCCGCAGGTGTTAGCCACATGAACACACACAAAAAAGCCCTTCCTTTTCTCCACCAGCCCAGACCGCTGGACCCACGGGGCCTGGTGGGCTAGGTGACCCACGCCAGAGCTGCCCCTCTGACCTGTGCCTGTGTCCCCCCCCCCCCAATTTGCAGGCACCTCCGTCCTGGAAGCCAGCCCTGACCAGAGGATGCTGTTGGCCGGCGCCCCGGATGGCTCCATCATCGTGTGGGACACGGAGGATTTCTCGGTGCGCCACGTCCTCCTCGGCCACTCGGGTGAGGATCAGATGTGTTGGTGCCAGACTGCCTGCTGCTTGCAAGGGGGGCAGCGGGTGGGCAGTGCCACCCAGGATGGAAAGGATATTGGCCAGGATAGATTCTCCCAGCCTCCCACCCTGAGATCACCTTTCTACCCTCCGTTTCCTGCAGCAACCAACCTCCCCGCATTTCTGCATTGCAGGGGGTTGGGCTGGATGACCTTTGGGTGCCCCCACTCCCAACCCTACAGTTCTATGATTCTGTGGTTCCTGACGTTTGGGCGCCCTCTCTCTCCCCCGCCAATTTGGCAATCTTCCCGAATGCCAAATTATACAATTTATGCGCTGGAGTTGACGGTTTGACGATTGACATAATTTCTGCCTTCCATCATCTTATCATAATTCCAATTACACCCCCGTCAGAAAAGAACCCGAAGCCCTTCTACCGCAGCTGAAATTAACGGTGAATTTTAACCGGGGCGCACGGAGGTCCAGCTCCGAGGGGCTTCTGGCGGTTCCCTCCCTACGAGAAGCGAAATGACAGGGAACCAGGGACAGGGCCTTCTCGGTGGTGGCGCCCTCTCCCAACAGATGCCAAGGAGATAAACAACTACCTGACTTTAATAATAATAATAATCTTCCCCCGATTCCTTGCAGCCGAAGTGAGGTGCCTGAGGGTCTTCGCCAAGGGTACCCGCGCCGTTTCGGTCGCCCAGGATCGAACCCTGCGCCTCTGGAGCCTGGAGTCCGGCAGGGAGGAAGCCGTTGCGCCCGCCGTCCCTGCGGGGGATCAGGTCTGGTGGCAGCTCAGCGTGGACGACATACACCAAATTGTGTACTGGGTGTCTGGCTCAGAGGTGCGTTATACATTTTTTACAGCCTCCTTAAAAATATATATATGTACCATATTTTTCCGTGTATAAGATGCCCCCTATTTTTAGGGACTCTAAGAAAACAGCGGGGAGATTGCCCTGTGTATAAGACGACCCACAGTTTTCCACATAATTTTTAAGTAAAAAAAAACCCCTAGTCTTATACACCGAAAAGTACGGTAGCTTTTATTAAATTCAGATTATTCATCTGAACAACCTTGAGATATCCATGACTTCCCTTCTTCTCTTCCCATGGTTCGTTATTTATTTCTCTCTTTTGGATAGATAGATAGATAGATAGATAGATATATTCTCACTAAATTCTCTGCTTCACAATTTAAAATACTCCTTTTTACATCCATAAGATATCAAGGGCTTCCCTTCTCTTTCTGTGGTTCATTTTGCATAACATACACCCCTGAATATTTTACATAAACTTTTTTTTAAATATTTTTTTTATTGAAAAAGCTTAAAATCCATACAAATTTTCAACAATACAACCAATTACATTCCCCCCCTCCAAGACTTCCCCCCTCCCTTATTTCGTTAATTCATATTGTTTCTGCATGTTATACAATTGTAAATATTCTTCCCCTATTGTTCAAATTCATGTTCTGCTAATGAAATTTGTGTATGTTTATTCAAACCCTGCCAATGATTGAGTCTTTTTGTTTTGTTTGTTTTTTCAAATAGTTTGTACAAAGTTCCCATTTTGCATAAACTTAAACTGCCCATCAGAACTCTTCCCCCGCAGGTGGAGGCTTGGCACCTGGACACAGTGGCCCCCGCTTTCCGGATCCCTGCCGAGGAGCCCCCGGGAGGCTGGCTGTGCGCTGCCGTCTTCGTGCCGCGGCTGGTGGTGGCGACGGTGTCGGCGGGGGGCTGCGTCTGCCTGTGGGACAGTCTCAGCGGGCAGCTCCTCTCCCGGCAGCAGCTGGGGGGGCTGCGAGAGGACGGAGCCCCCACCTGCGGCGCTTTGCTCCGGAAAATGGGCAGGATGGTGTCCGGATTCTGCGGGGGCTCCCTCCTGATGGTGCCCGCTCCGGGGCAGGGGCTGTGGGCGGAGGGGCCGGGGCAACGCAGCCAGATGGGTGGGCAAATAATAAAACTACAAATAATAAAATTCTGATTACAGTGGCACCTCGGTTCTCAAACCTGGAATAAATAATAATAATAATAATAATAATAATAATTTGTTATTTATACCCCGCCCATCCGGCTGGGTTTCCCCAGCCACTCTGGGCGGCTTCCAACAACATATTAAAATACAATAAACATTAAAAGCTTCCCTAAACAGGGCTGCCTTCAGATGTCATCTAAAAGTCTGGTAGTTGTTGTTCTCTTTGACATCTGGTGGGAGGGCGTTCCACAGGGCGGGTGCCGTAAGTTTCCCATACGCCAGGTCTGAAAACCCTGCCAAGCCTCTGCTGCCAGCCAGTGCAGGAGCCCATCCTCTAAAAAGGCTAAGATGCTAGACCTCATGAATCTAAAAAAAAGAAGAGCTGATTTAAAGAGGTCTTCTGCAGAGTCAGAGCAATTGGCCCATCCTGATCTAGGGTATTAGTCTGCACTGACTGGCAGCAGCGGCCAGTGAATGCGTGTCATGGGGCCGGAGGGACTCTGCCCCTGGCCCCGCTCCAAGCCTGCCGCTCTGAAGCCGCCTTCCTCCCTGCAGGTCTCCTCGGAGGGAAAGAGCCTCTTGGAGAAGCTCCCAGAGAAGATCCGCTTTGTGTCGCTTTCGGAAGACGAGTCTCTTCTCGCGGCAGGTTTGGCTCCTTGAGATCTCGCCTCCTCAGGCGGCGGGTTGTTTTTAGGGATATAGGGGCAGGACCCCGATGTTTGGTGCACCTTAAAATCCACGCAACACTTCCCAATCCTTCTTCTTGTTGTTGTTTAGTCGTTTAGTCGTGCCCGACTCTTCGTGACCCCCTGGACCAGAGCACGCCAGGCACTCCTGTCTTCCACTGCCTATCATCTGCCTATCTATCTATCTATCTATCTATCTATCTATCTATCTATCTATCTATCATCTATCTATCTATCTATCTATCTGCCTGTTGTTGTTTAGTTGTTTAGTCGTGTCCGCCTCTTCGTGACGCCCTGGACCAGAGCACGCCAGGCACTCCTGTCTTCCACTGCCTATCATCTGCCTATCTATCTATCTATCTATCTATCTATCTATCTATCTATCTATCTATCATCTATCTATCTATCTATCTATCTGCCTGTTGTTGTTTAGTTGTTTAGTCGTGTCCGCCTCTTCGTGACGCCCTGGACCAGAGCACGCCAGGCACTCCTGTCTTCCACTGCCTATCATCTGCCTATCTATCTATCTATCTATCTATCTATCTATCTATCTATCTATCTGCCTGTTGTTGTTGTTTAGTCGTTCAGTCATGTCCGACTCTTCGTGACCCCCTGGACCAGAGCACGCCAGGCACTCCTGTCTTCCACTGCCTATCATCTGCCTATCTATCTATCTATCTATCTATCTATCTATCTATCTATCTATCATCTATCTATCTATCTATCTATCTATCTATCTATCTATCTATCTATCTATCTGCCTGTTGTTGTTGTTTAGTCGTTCAGTCATGTCCGACTCTTCGTGACGCCCTGGACCAGAGCACGCCAGGCACTCCTGTCTTCCACTGCCTATCATCTATCTATCTATCTATCTATCTATCTATCTATCTATCTATCTATCTGCCTGTTGTTGTTGTTCTTTAGTCGTTTAGTCGTGTCCGCCTCTTTGTGACCCCCTGGACCAGAGCACGCCAGGCCCTCCTGTCTTCCACTGCCTCCTGCAGTTTGGTCAGGCTCATGTTGGTGGCTTCGAGAACACTGTCCCACCATCTCATCCTCTGCCGTCCCCTTCTCCTTGTGCCCTCCATCTTTCCCAACATCAGGGTCTTTTCTAGGGAGTCTTCTCTTCTCATGAGGTGGCCAAAGTACTGGAGCCTTAACCTCAGGATCTGTCCTTCTAGTGAGCACTCAGGGCTGATTTCTTTAAGAATGGATAGGTTTGATCTTCTTGCAGTCCATGGGACTCTCAAGAGTCTCCTCCAGCACCATAATTCAAAAGCATCCATTCTTCGGCGATCAGCCTTCTTTATGGGCCAGCTCTCACTTTCGTACATCACTACTGGGAAAACCATAGCTTTAACTATACGGACCTTTGTTGGCAAGGTGATGTCTTTGCTTTTTAAGATGCTGTCTAGGTTTGTCATTGCTTTTCTCCCAAGAAGCAGGCGTCTTCTAATTTCGTGACTGCTGTCACCCTCTGCAGTGATCATGGAACCCAAGAATTAGGCAAGATTAAAGACAAATGAGCGGAAATTCGTGTTAGGACAGTGATGAATTTTCATGGTAACTCTCCATGAAAAATTGCAAATTGATATTGAAATAACTGAAGGCTGGGACCTTATTCTTGCCAGTTGCTCACAGAGCAAAGGCAGGGACTGAGTAATGTTAGGAACCACCTGCCTATGCGGAGTCTTTTGCCCATGCTCAGAAGCACTCTCGTTCCTACTGGCACTTCCCCTGTGACCAGAGCCTTGCTTCCCAACAAAGGCTGAGCCCTCAGTCAAACCAAGCTCTGGCTTGCCTTCCAGGCTTTGGGCGCCGCGTGCGAATCTTCCGGCCCGACCCGACAGGCTTCCACCAAGTCCTGAACTCCGATTTGCTGCACGGTGAGGAAGTTTGTGCAGCTGCCGTCGCAGCCGACAACACCACCGTGTTCACGAGCTCTCGGAGCGAGTGCATCTGGGTAAGGTTTTAGCCGAGATTCCTGCATTTCAGGGGGTAGGACTGGATGACCGCTGGGGGACCCCTTCCAACTCTACGATTCTATTATTTTAAGAGGCAGAAGGACCGGGGGCCAATGTGGCAATCCTGAACCCACAAACGCTGAAGTAAGCCCCACCAAATGCAGCAAAGACGTCTAGGGGTGGCAGGCAAACGGTTTGTACTCAGAGTAGACCCATTGACATTAACAGACCTCCCTCCTGTATGGAATTACAGTGGAAGCTCGGTTTCCGAACATAATCCGTTCCGGAAGACCAAGTTCCGAAACGTTTGGATACCGAGGCGTAAAGGGCAGCCTGCAAATTAAATAGAGAAATTGAGAAAAATAACATATACACTCAGCGGAAGGCGTTTGACTTCCGAGGAACATTAAAAAATGGAAGGATTTACTTCTGGGTGTACGGCCCTCTTTCCTTTTACATTTCCAGCACACATCTGAACTGCTTCTAGACATTTTCGCAATTTTACTAGGTATCAAATACTAGCGGTGCATCATTGTCATATAATTTTCTTCCAACGAACAGCAGGCTGTAAACTTCGAATCCTCTTTCCGTAACTTTTCCCATGATGAAAACCGTATATTATAGCCAAAATCTTTTGCCCAGCGTATCGTTACTGGTTCAGCTTCTTCATATTTAGTAAACCAGAGACTCTTAATCTCAGGAGCCGGGTTTGTGGCGTCCGGGAGTCGAAACGTCCAAAAACGGAGCCGTTCGAGAACCGAGGTTTGACTGCTGTGCCGCTCTTCTCCCCAGGTGTGGCGCTTGGCCCAGGAGGGCTGGCTGAGGGACGTCTGGGGGGACCGAGGGGCACCTGCCACCCACCTGACTCTCTGCGGCGCCCGGCTGGTGTCCGCCTCTCTCCACTCGCCTTACCTCCGGGTCTGGGACCCCGGCGATGACCCCGCGCGCAAACTGTTGCCGCCTTGCATGGCCGGTGCAAAGTGTGTAGGGCTCTCCCGCGGCGGGGACTACGTCTGCTTCCCCCGGTCCCTCGAGAGCCGCGAACTGGTCCTTTGGGACGTGGAGGAAGGTGAGTTTAATCCGGGCGCGGGGAACGAGGCGTTGGACCTTGACACCTGGCTTGAGAGCAGTACAAGTGAAAAGGATCCAGGAGTCTTGGTAGACCACAAACTCGACATGAGTCAACAGTGTGATGCAGCAGCTCAAAAAGCCAATGCAATTCTGGGCTGCATCAATAGGAGTATAGCATCTAGATCAAGGGAAGTAATAGTACCGCTGTATTCCGCTCTGGTCAGACCTCACCTGGAATACTGTGTCCAGTTCTGGGCACCACAGTTCAAGAAGGATACTGACAAGCTGGAACGTGTCCAGAGGAGGGCAACCAAAATGGTCAAAGGCCTGGAAACGATGCCTTATGAGGAACGGCTTAGGGAGCTGGGTATGTTTAGCCTGGAGAAGAGAAGGTTAAGGGGTGATATGATAGCCATGTTCAAATATATAAAAGGATGTCATATAGAGGAGGGAGAAAGGTTGTTTTATGCTGCTCCGGAGAAGCAGACACGGAGCAATGGATTCAAACTACAAGAAAGAAGATTCCACCTAAACATTAGGAAGAACTTCCTGACAGTAAGAGCTGTTGGACAGTGGAATTTGCTGCCAAGGAGTGTGGTGGAGTCTCCTTCTTTGGAGGTCTTTAAGCAGAGGCTTGACAGCCACCTGTCAGGAATGCTTTGATGGTGTTTCCTGCTTGGCAGAGGGTTGGACTGGATGGCCCTTGGGGTCTCTTCCAACTCTAGGATTCTATGATTCTACCTGTGCCCCCGCAGGAGAGGAGCGCGAGACGCTGGACACATCGGCCGCTGTGCGGTGCCTGGAAGTCGCCCCCCAGAGGAACCTCGCCTTTGTCGGGCTGGTGTCCGGGACGGTGCTGGTCTTCCCCTTGGACTCGCCGCAGGACGTCGGGTGCATCCCTCCGGCGGAGAACCGGAAGCCCGTCTGCGCCCTGGCATTGGCACGGAGCGAGGAGCAGGTGGCCGTGGCTTGGGAGGACCTGGTGCAGGTGCTGGACGTGGGCCGGGGGCATCCGGGGCCCCTGATCGACCGGCCGGCCTTCTCCTTCTACACCCAGATCCCGGGCGCCGGCATATCCTGCGTGGCCCTGCTGGGCGGGTACCGGGTGCTCTACGGCATGACGGGCGGGCAGCTGTTCCTCTACCACTGCCCCCAGGGCCAGGTGTTCGCCCTGGAACCACATGGAAGCAGCGGCCTCACCTGCTTGCAGACCAGCCACGGGGAGGCCTGGGCGCTCAGCGGGTCGGCCGACTCTCTGCAGTGCCTCTGGGACGTGGATCGGTGCCGCTGGGAGCATCGGATGGCGTTCCGAAAGGTGGGCCTCCCCTCCGGATCCCGCCCCAGGAATGGCCATCGCCCATAGCTGTCAACCCTCCCTTTTTTTGCTGGAAACTCCCTTATTCCAATGCCGTTTCCTGCTGCTATCCCGGATTGTTGATATCCCTTAAATTTCCCGGATTTCCAAGGAAGCAGCTCCTCTCCCTCCCTGCCGGCCAGGGAGGCTCCTCAGCTGCGTTGCTGGGCTGCCAATAAGGAGTCTGAGACTGACTGGGGGCGGAGCTTGCATGCCTTGTGCAGCCAGACCCTCACGCCCAACCAGACAGACAGCCTGCCGTCTACGCGCTCGCTCTTTCGCTCACCCGTTCACGCGCAGCCTCTGGAGCGCAGGGTGGCGAGGCTACTTGGTGCCATTGCACGGCCCTGGCATCATCCCTTATTTTCAAATCCGAAAGTCTGAAAAAAAAACTTATTTTCAAATCCGAAAGTTGACAGCTATGCCATTGCCTAATCAGGGGTCAGCAAACTTTTTCAGCAGGGGGCCGGTCCAGCGTCCCTCAGACCTTGTGGGGGCCCCGGACTATATTTTATTTTTTTTGGGGGGGGGTGAATGAATTCCTATGCCCCACAAATAACCCAGAGATGCATTTTAAACAAAAGCACAGATTCTACTCATGTAAAAACACGCTGATTCCTGGACCGTCTGCGGGCCGGATTGAGAAGGCGATTGGGCCGCATCCGGCCCCCGGATCCTTTGCGTGACATGAGCGCCCAAGGAATCTGTCCCCCTGCCCGATTCCCAAACATTGTGGCTGATAGCCTCCTTCCAGGAATTCATCCCGCCGTGGGAGGGAGTTCCACAGGTTCCCTTCGCCTCTCTCTCAAAACGCCTTTGCCATGTGTGTTCTTCGTTCCCAGGAAGATTCCTTCTCGCAAGGCGTGCTCTGCGCCTGCTTCTCGAGGGACGACCGGCTGCTCTTCACGGCCTCCCTGGATCAGTGCGTGACGGTGTGGGATGTCTCGTCCGGTGAGTGAGCCCGCCTGCCGTCTTTGAACTGCTTGCAACGGTGGCTTCCCCCATTGAGTCTCCAGCTGTTTTTGGACTACAATAGCCAGCAGGACCAGTGGTTGCGGATATTATTATTAATTGAATTTATATACCGCCCTAATAGGGCCGCAGGTGGCGCTGTGGGTTAAACCACAGAGCCTAGGGCTTGCCGATCGGAAGGTCGGCGGTTCGAATCCCCACGACGGAGTGAGCTCCTGTTGCTCGGTCCCAGCTCCTGCCCACCTAGCAGTTTGAAAGCACGTCAAAGTGCAAGTAGATAAATAGGTACCGCTCCGGCGGGAAGGTAAACGGCGTTTCCGTGCGCTGCTCTGGTTCGCCAGAAGCGGCTCAGTCATGCTGGCCACATGACCCGGAAGCTGTACGCCGGCTCCCTCAGCCTATAAAGCGAGATGAGCGCCGCAACCCCAGAGTCGTCCGCGACTGGACCTAACGGTCAGGGGTCCCTTTACCTTTACTGCCCTATTCCTGGGGGTCTCAGGGCGGTTCACAGAATAAATGAATGGGAATTGCGGGGTGATGGGAACTGCGGTCCCTAAAAGGCCGGGGACCCGAGTTCGAGAAACCCTAGGTAGGCAATACTGAGCTAACTTGGAACTTCCTATGCATGGGGGACATTTCACAGTATGTTTCTTGTCACCCCCAGGGGCCCTGTTGGCCGTCCAGCTTGTGCATGCAAGGGTGACCCGGATCGTGCCGACGCCGGACGGCTTCGTGGCAGTGACAAGACTCGGCTACCTCATCCGGGAGAGGTTCCTCCGCCCGCCGTCCACCAGCTCTCGCTACGACCCGCTGGGCGGCATCAGAGCCACGTGCAGAGTGACATCTCGGAGCACCGGCGGAGAGGAGGATGAGGACGTCCCCGGCGGGCAGCCGGGGCGCCGAGGGGACCACGCACCCCAGGCCGGGCACAGCCACCCCGACAACAAGCTCTCACAGATCTGCAGGATTGTGTAAGGGGCTGGGACTTTGAGGGAGCTGGGGGCAAGGTCACTTTCTGCTCTGTGCTGCTGTATTACCGCAGGAGACCAATTCTGCCCCCCATTGCACTTGCCGCTGGTTTGTTCAGGAAACCCAAATGCTTGTTTACAAAGCTATTGTACTACCAACCTTCCTGCATGCTTGTGAAACATGGACCACTTATAAACGCCAACTGCAACTCCGAAAGATTCCATCAACGGGGTCTCCGAAAAATTTTACACATCGCTTGGGAAGACAGGTGAACTAAGGCCAGTGTCCTGGGAGAAGCAAAGATCACCAGCGTTGAAGCAATGATTCTTCAACATCAACTTCGTTGGACTGGTCATGTTGTGCGGATGCCGGATGATCGTCTTTCAAAGCAGCTACTCTATTCCGATCTTAAAAATGGAAAGTGTAATGCTGGAGGTCAACAAAAGAGGTTCAAAGACTGTCTCAAGGAAAATCTAAAAAAAAATGTAGTATAAACACCCGACAACTGGGAAACACTGGCCTGCGAGCGCTCCAGTTGGAGAACAGCCTTGACCAAAGGTGTCATGGGCTTGGAAGACACTCGAACTCAGGACGCAAGGGAGAAACGTGCTAAGAGGAAGGCACGCTTGGCAAACCCTCACTGGGATCAACTCCCGGCCAGAAACCGATGTCCCCACTGTGGAAGGAGGTGTGGATCCGGAATTGGCCTCCACAGTCACTTCTGCCTCTTTCCATTTTGGGGCCAGTAACATTCTTGCCGCTGTAGTCGTATACATGAATAAATTTCTATACAATTTAGGTAGTTCTGTTCTTATGATTCTCAAAATAATTTCCCTACCTCTGTGGCCCATCTACCCCTTTCCTACCTCTGAGGTCCATCTACCCCTTTCCTACCTCTGTGGCCCCTCTACCCCTTTCCTACCTCTGTGGCCCCTCTACCCCTTTCCTACCTCTGTGGCCCATCTACCCCTTTCCTACCTCTGTGGCCCCTCTACCCCTTTCCTACCTCTGTGGCCCCTCTACCCCTTTCCTACCTCTGTGGCCCATCTACCCCTTTCCTACCTCTGTGGCCCCTCTACCCCTTTCCTACCTCTGTGGCCCCTCTACCCCTTTCCTACCTCTGTGGCCCATCTACCCCTTTCCTACCTCTGTGGCCCCTCTACCCCTTTCCTACCTCTGTGGCCCCTCTACCCCTTTCCTACCTCTGTGGCCCCTCTACCCCTTTCCTACCTCTGTGGCCCCTCTACCCCTTTCCTACCTCTGTGGCCCATCTACCCCTTTCCTACCTCTGTGGCCCCTCTACCCCTTTCCTACCTCTGTGGCCCCTCTACCCCTTTCCTACCTCTGTGGCCCCTCTACCCCTTTCCTACCTCTATCCTCCCTTATAGCCCTTTCCCTACCCAGAAACCCATCACTATTTCCCTCTGAGTGTGCGTGCATGTGTCCCTCTTCCCTTTTCCTATCTCCCTCTCCCTTGCGACTCCACCCCCTTTCCCCCCTCTCTCCCCTTCCCTCCTCTCTACTGCTCCTCTTTGCCCGGGCCCGCTCTAGGCCCTCTACCTCTCTCTCCCCGCCTTCCGGCTTCCCCCCTCCTCCCTCCCATTTTTTGGGGTCCGGTCCCTTTTCCCTTCCGGCCGCCTCCCTCATCCCCTCTCCGGGAAGGTTCCGGCTGCCTTCCCTTCCCGCTCCCCGCCCACCCTTTCTAGATCCAATGCTAGGCTGAGGACGCCGTCGAGCGGCGTGCTGTGCGTGGTGACGCAAGCGCGCGGCCGCGGGGGCTGAGGGGGAGGCGGAGGCGCCCCAACATGGCGGCGGGGGGCGGCGGCGGCGGCCGGGGGAGCAGCGGCGGCGGCGGAGGGCCCAGGATGGGGGGCAGGATGGGGGGAGCGGCGCCCCCCACCTCGGAGAAGCTCCCCGTCCACGTAAGTCGGGGGGGGAGGGGGCCACACAGAGGAGTGGGGCCCCTCCCACACAAAAAAGACAACCCCCCCAATATGGGGTGGGGTGGGAGTGGGGTCTCCCTGGTGGGGGTCCCCCTCCTGCGGTGGGGGGGCTGAATAGGCACAGAGACACCCCCCACCCCATCTCAGCTCTTGCTTAGGGAAAAGACACCCCCCCACACACACAAAAAAGACAACCCCCCAATATGGGGTGGGAGTGGGGTCTCCCTGGTGGGGGTCCCCCTCCTGCGGGGGTGGGGGCTGAATAGGCACAGAGACACCCCCCACCCCATCTCAGCTCTTGCTTAGGGAAAAGACACCCCCCCACACACACAAAAAAGACAACCCCCCAATATGGGGTGGGAGTGGGGTCTCCCTGGTGGGGGTCCCCCTCCTGCGGTGGGGGGGCTGAATAGGCACAGAGACACCCCCCCACCCCATCTCAGTTCTTGCTCAGGGAAAAGACACCCCCCCACACAAAAAAGACAACCCCCCCAATATGGGGTGGGGTGGGAGTGGGGTCTCCCTGGTGGGGGTCCCCCTCCTGCGGTGGGGGGGCTGAATAGGCACAGAGACACCCCCCACCCCACCTCAGCTCTCTTGCTTAGGGAAAAGACACCCCCCCTCCCAAGGAAGGCTGCATCATCAGGCAATTGGCAGGAAAAGGACCTGAACAAAAAACACAGCCCCCCCCCCAAAAAAAGGGAAAAAGAAAAGGTTTCCTTTACATTTTAGCGACTAAGTTTTAATTTTTTATACATTTTTAATTGTTGCTATATCTGTATTGTCCCTATCGTGTTTTATTATTATTATTTTTTATACTGTATGTGGGTTGGTACTGGTCTGTGACCATAATAATAAATTTGATTTGAAGGTTTCCTTACCTCTCCTCCTCCTCCTTTGAAAAGGGGGGGCAAAGAAGGATGGAGAGGAGAGGTTTTTTTTGCACTCTCTTCCCCCTGCAAGGAGAAGTTTGCAAATATGTCTTGACAGCGGCTGACAACCACTATGTACCTCTTGGTTTTGTTTTTAATTTTAATTTTGTGTTTTTATGTTGTGATATTATAGGGTGGGCTGCCCCGAGTATCTCCTCCTCCTCCTCCTCCTAGCTGGATGCATGCATTAATAATAATAATAATAATAATAAATTTTATTTATACCCCGCCCTTCCCAGCCGAAACCGGGCTCAGGGCGGCTAACATCAGTAAAATTACAATAAGTATGAAAGAAAACCGTTAATTAAAATGCAGGTTAAAAGACAATTTGAAATTTAAAATGCCGCTTCATACCCATACTCATTAGATGAGCCCCACCCCATTGAGTATATTATTATTGTTAATAGCTGCATGTGACCCCACTCAATTGAGTATATTATTATTATTATTGTTATGATAAATAATAGCTGCATGCATTCGACGACCCCCACCCCATCTTCTTCTTCTTCTGATTAATAATAGCTGCATTCATTCAACCAGCCCCATGGCAGACTTCCTTGCAAAAGCCCCTTCCCCAAAACACCCCTCTCCATTTCCTTTGCATCATTATATTGTTGTAAACACCCCCACCCTAATACTTCCCCCTCTCCAGCTTTTTTTTCTTTCCACATAATAATAATAATAATAATAGTTATTGTTATTACCATATGCCGCCCATCTGACTGGGTTGCCATAGCCTCTCTGGGCGGCTTCCAGCAAATTACAAAACATTAAAACATCAGACATTGAAAGCTTCCCTAATGCATCCCAGTCCCTTTTCGGTAGATAAATGTGTGGGTGGGTTTATCTAACGGAGGTAGAATCGCAGAATTGTAAATTGGCAAGGGACCCCTGAGGCTCATCCAGCCCAGCCCCCTGCAATGCAGGAAAGCTTTGGCGAACTCAGGGCTCGAACCCACAACCTTGAGATTGAAAGTTTCTTGTGATACCTTCGAACTCGCCTCTCGCTTTCTCCTGTTGGTTTGCATTATGGATAATGGATGCAGGCATTACCTGACACCCCCCCTAACCCTCCTTTCTTTGCCCCCCCCAAGTTTCTCTACATCCAGCTTAGTTCTACCCCCTAAAATTAATGGAACCAAGCGAGGTATGCCCATTAATTTCAACGGCGCTACTCTTGAGTATAAGTCGTTTGGGGTGCAACCTGAATTATGTATATTAAAGGACACTCATTCGCGAACCTTCCTCTCTGGCTTCTTCCAATACCACTTGGAAATTCAGCTTTCAAGTAATTAAAAAAAGGGGGGGGATACCTTTAATTAGATATGGCTAAATGTTGCGTCCACGTGTACATGGAATTATTTCAATTCATTCCCGTAGGGAGAACTGGGGTGTTTGAAACAGCTGATGGGGACTTATTGTGTGGTCGTTGCTGTTAGACATATACAGGAAACCTATAATTTACGTGGGGAGTTGCGTTCTGGGGGGGGGGGGGTCGGACCCCAAGCCAAAACTGCGTATAGTCAGGACGCATTGGGTTCGAGGGTGGGTGGGGGGGGAGGTTATTGGGCTGGTGTTTTTATTTTGGTTATGTATTTTGTGGCTTTGTAGTCTGATTTTATTCTGTCAACCGCCCTGAGACCTGTGGATATAGGGTGGTATAATATTATTATTATTATTATCTCCCCTCCACTGGAAACCCACCCATTTTCCACCCCACCTTTTATTTATTTTGTACTTTTGCATTTTTTAATTGCGCATATAGCTGAATTATGCGCAAGTCGAACGTGCGCCAATTGCGGGACGACGCGTTTAAAACGTTGGGTTTCCCCCCTATTAGTCTTTCTATTTAACTTTATTTTTCACATTGGGAACCCCCTCTGAAGGCCTGGCCCCACTTTCCTGGGAGTAAGCCCCACGGAACTCATTAGGACCTGCCGCAGAGTAGGCGCGGCCGGTGCCGAGCCGCAAGAACGCTGATCCAAGTAAATACAGTCAGAGAAGCGATCCCGGACCGTAAAGAATAAGATTTTCAGCCGAGCGCGCATAGATATATTTCCTCCTCCCCCCCCACCTCAAAATGCAGATGTAGCTGCAGAGAGCGGACCGATTTATCTGCCAGCTTTCACGTTTAATCTGGATTACTTCCAGACCGATCCTGCGAGCACTTACTCAGCAGTTTGCGGCCGCCATAGAGTGGGGCTTGCTTGGCGAGGATTTGCGGGTGAGGATTTGCAGCCTCATGAGAGGGGGCCGGGGGGGGCAAGAGGCAGGTTCGGTTTGGGCTCAGCCGGGAAGGGGGAGCCAAAGCCTAGCGGGCAGGGGGCAGCCACCCCACAGCCCTGCCTGAAAGCAGAGGCTGCTCTCTCCCCGAACCCCTGCGATACTCGCACCCGACCCCCTCCCTAGACGCGGTTCAGAGCTGCCAACTCCCCATTCCTGTCAGGAATCTGTGGCCCCCCCTCCCGCTTCCCTCCCATCAACAGTGTGGCCTAGTGGTTAAAGCAGGCACCCCCCTCCCAAACTCTGCCCTCCAGCTGTTTTGGGACTACAATTCCCATCATCCCCGACCACTGGTCCTGTTAGCTAGGGATGAGGGGAGTTGTAGTCCCAAAACAGCTGGAGGGCCGAGTTTGGGGGGTGCCTGCTCTAACCATTAGGCCACACTATTGATGTGGGTTAGGGTCTCCAACTAGCAGCCCAGAGGCCAGGGGTTTCAATGCCTGGCGCCGTGTTGTGTTTTAATTTGTTGAGCGGCTGGGGTTAACCCAGTCAGATAGGCGGCATATAAGTGACAAATTGTTATTATTATTACCACATCTCAAGCTGACTGGGTAGCCTTGGGGGCGAGTCACTGCCTTCCAGCCTACCACGGGGTTGTTGTGAGGATAAAATTGGGAGAAATGGACAGGCCTCCTTTCATACCCCTCCTCAAACCTCCTTCCTGTTTGGAAACGTCCCTCGCTGGCTCCCGACATTCATGCCTGCATTCCCAGTCCTGACCCTGCAACCTTCTGCCTGCAAAGCCCTTCTCCTAAGATTCTAGTCCTCATGCTTCTGAATTTATTATTATTATTTTAAAAATTATTGGGGTTTTGTGTGTGTGTGTTACAAAGCGAACCGACGATGCTTCAGAATTTATAGGGCTGACATAAACGGGAAGCTAGTCCGACCGAACGCCGGTCTATCTTGCTCGGTGCTGTCTACACGGGCCAGCAGCAGGGGTTCACCAGGGATTCGGGCGGGGGCACCGGGAGATGCCGTTGGAGGCTGAACCCGCACCCAGAGCCTCTGAGCCGCAGCGACCCACGGAGCGGGCTGCTTGCGAGCCCCTCGCCCCAGTTCCTTGCCACGGGTGGGGCTGGCTGTCGGCGGGGCAGCCGCCTCTGCCCTCCCGGGCCCACAGCCCCTCGATGCCTTCCCCTAAAATAAATCTCCCGCAGGTCGAAGACGCCCTCTCTTACCTGGACCAGGTGAAGATCCGCTTTGGAAGCGATCCGGCCACCTACAACGGATTCCTGGAGATCATGAAGGAGTTCAAGAGCCAGAGGTAACTGTTCTTGTCTTAACTAAGGAGCAAATTTTTTTTTTAATTTGCCAGGTCACAAGAAATTGTACTAACTTGCTTGCTGATTTTAAACTCGTTAAATCATATCTAAACTATTCTTATTTAAATTGTTAAAGTGATGTTGTATAAGCTGTATATGGTTTCTTAAACTCTTTTCTGTGGGCCTATGGCCGTAAATAAATAAATTGAAATTGAGCCAGAGGTAACCTGTTTGGAGGGGGTCTAGCCCCTTCTCCCCTTCTTTACGGAGCCCCCCAACCCAGGAAGCGCCCTGGCCGGTGGCGGGTTTTGAAATCGGAGGGCGGAAACGATGGGAGTGGGGATCACATCGGAGTCGGGGGACCCAGGCCTCTTCCCTCCAAAATCTCCCTTCCACCCTCATTTTGGGTCCTGCCTCGCTCCTAACCAGGGTGGATTTGATTTAAATCAAATCGATTCAAATCGTTAGTCGGTAAGGCTCGATTTAAATCATCATTTTTTTTTACAGAAAGACTCATTCTTGCTGGTATCGTCTCAATATTTACAGATGAAGGTTTCGTTTTTGGAGTAATCAATTTTCAGAGCTGTTTTTACATCTCTCATCAAAAATGGGTTCTACTGTTAGAAATACATAGGCAGATAATTATGAAATTATGGCGAGGTTTAATAAGTTAACTCCGTTCTAATTCTGTAATATAACTCAATCTCCAATACTACAGGTGAAACTCGAAAAATTAGAATATGGTGGAAAAGTTCATTTATGTAAGCAATTGTTTTCATTAGCTACTGGAGTTTAATATATGAGATAGACTCATGACATGCCATACGAGATATGTCAAGCCTTTGTTTGTTATAATTGTGATGATTATGGCGTACAGCTGATGAAAACCCCAAAGTTGAAATTGTTAATTTGGGGTTCTCATCAGCTGTACGCCATAATCATCACAATTATAACAAATAAAGGCTTGACATATCTCGCTTGGCATGTCATGAGTCTATCTCATATATTAGTTTCACCTTTTAAGTTGAATTACTGAAAGAAATGAACCTTTCCACGATATTCTAATTTTTCAAGTTTCACCTGTATATCTGGTTATGGATTGTCATTATCTGTTCTCCGGTCTTTGACCGTAATAAAGATATTTGTATTATTAAAAGCATTTCATTTTGAAAATCCGATTTAAATTTTAAAAAAATCTTGTGTTTTTTTGAATTTTAATTTTTTAAAAAATCATTGATTTATTTATTTTATCCACCCTGCTCCTACCCACCCCCTTGTCTTCAGCATCGACACCCCCGGCGTCATCCGCCGCGTCTCGCAGCTGTTCCATGAGCACCCGGACCTCATCATCGGCTTCAACGCCTTCCTGCCTTTGGGCTACCGGATCGAGATCCCAAAGAATGGGAAACTGAGCATCCAGTCGCCTTTGGCCGGCCAGGTTAGACCAGGAAATGGGCTTGGGTGGTTTTTTTACTCATTCCTACGGGGAGATTTATTCCCCCCCCTTTTTAAAAAAAATCTTGGTAGACCATAAACTTGACATGAGTCAACAGTGTGATGCAGCAGCTCAAAAAGCCCATGCAATTCTGGGCTGCATCAATAGGAGTATAGCATCTAGATCAAGGGAAGTAATAGTACCACTGTATTCCGCTCTGGTCAGACCTCACCTGGAATACTGTGTCCAGTTCTGGGCACCCCAGTTCAAGAAGGATACTGACAAGCTGGAACGTGTCCAGAGGAGGGCAACCAAAATGGTCAAAGGCCTGGAAACGATGCCTTAGGAGGAACGGCTTAGGGAGCTGGGTATGTTTAGCCTGGAGAAGAGAAGGTTCAGGGGTGATATGATAGCCATGTTCAAATATATCAAAGGATGTCATATAGAGGAGGGAGAAAGGTTGTTTTCTGCTGCTCCAGAAAAGTGGACACGGAGCAATGGATTCAAACTACAAGAAAGAAGATTCCACCTAAACATTAGGAAGAACTTCCTGACAGTAAGAGCTATTGGACAGTGGAATTTGCTGCCAAGGAGTGTGGTGGAGTCTCCTTCTTTGGAGGTCTTTAAGCAGAGGCTTGACAGCCACCTGTCAGGAATGCTTTGATGGTGTTTCCTGCTTGGCAGGGGGTTGGACTGGATGGCCCTTGGGGTCTCTTCCAACGCTAGGATTCTATGATTCTATGATTCTTTTTTATTCAGTTTTACACTACACCAGGGTCAGCCACCTTTTTCAGCCGGGGGCCTGGCTGCTTCAGAGAAAAAGGGAAGGGGGAAAGGAATGAAGGATCAGGCTAAGTTGAAGGCCAGGCGGAATAGCTCTGTCTTACAGGCCCTGCGGAAGGAGATCAGGTCCCTAGTCCCGTGGGACAGAGCATTCCACCAGGTTGGAGCCATCACTGAAAAGGCCCTGGCGGAGGATAATCTGACTTCTTTAGGGCCCGGGACCCTTAAGCTATTATTATTCATAGAAAAAGGGAAGGGGAAAAGGAATGCAGGATCAGGCTAAATTCGATCAATCAATCTTTATTGCGGTCATAGACAATACAGCAATAAAACAGTTCGGATCTTAAATATCATCTATGTGCTAAAATCACATTTAAAATTCATAATCATGTTTTATCTTTAAAATTAGGTGAGAAATTTCGCCAAATATTTTCAGTTTAATATCGTTCCTAAGGGATTAACTGTCGACTTTATCTCTGTTGTTGGTTGACGTCACGGCCTGTCTTAATCTTGACGAGAAGTAGCAGAATTTAGCTACATTTTTAGTAATCTCTGAATTAGAGTCCGCTAATAAGTATCTAGTAAATGTTTCAGTTGATCGCCCCGGTAAATTCTTTAAGAGGGGTTCAATTAACTCCTTCCTCGTATCTCAATACAGTGTGCAATACAGGAGGACATGCCCAATAGATTCGATTTCATTATTAGCACAAGGGCATAGTCTCTGTTCTAAATTGAAGGCCAGGCGGAATAGCTCTGTCTTACAGGCCCTGCGGAAGGAGATCGGGTCCCGCAGGGCCCTAGTCTCCTGGGACAGAGCATTCCACCAGGTCGGAGCCATCACTGAAAAGGCCCTGGCCCTGGTGGAGGATAGTCTGGCTTCTTTAGGGCCCGGGACCCTTAAGCTATTATTATTCATGGACCTTAGGGTCCTCTGCGGGACATACCAGGAGAGGCGGTCAGCCCCCCCCCCCCGCAACACAGGAGTAAGGCAACAAGGACCACAAAGTTTATTGCGTTAGCCATTTGGCCATAGCACAAGTAATAAGTCCCGGCAGTAGCCTGCCATTCTTATACATTTGCAAACATCAGGTATAAAATCATAGTAAATAAAACAGGTATGATAAAAACAATAGCAATTACCCTGTTTCCCCTTTTTAATACGTAGTCATAAAGTAAGCCATGGCAGGTTTTTTTTACCTTTGTGAGAAGTAAGACGTACCCCAAAAGTAAGCCGTGGTGCCGCCATTGTTCCCGTCGCCTCCTCAGCCCTTCCTGCGTGCGCAGGGAGCCAGCAAACCAGTGAGAGGCACGGGGGGAAAACGCGCCTCTTGCGGAGTTCTGCCCCGCCTGCTTAGCGCGCAGGGAGAGGCGCGCGCGGGGGGTGGGAGAGACGCCTCTTCCCGCCCCACCTGTTCCCCGTGTGCAGGGAGCCAGCGAACCAGCGAGAGGCACGGGGGGAAACGCGCCTCTTGCGGAGTTCTGCCCCGCCTGCTCAGCGCACAGGGGGAGGCTGTACCGTACCATACTGACGTAATAAAAATAAGACATCCCCCGAAAATAAGCCACCCTGTGTTTTTTTGAGGAAAAAAATTTATAAGACGGTGTCTTAAAAAGGGGGAAAGACGGTATGTAAACTATTGGAAAGTTTACAAGTCCAGGGCTAAAGGAGGTTAACCTATCGAGCTGGCCCTGAGTTTCAGGGCCTGCAGGATATAGATCAGTGATGGCTAACCTTGACACTCCAGCTGTTTTGGGACTACAACTCCCATCATCCCTGACCACTGATCCTGTTGGCTAGGGATGATGGGAGTTGTAGTTCCAAAACATCTGGAGTGTCAAGGTTAGCCATCACTGATATAGATGGCCACGCCACGGGTGACTATGGGGTTGGCATCCACCAATAGATGTTTCAAGCGGTCATCTTCCATGGCAATGGTCGGAGGAATTAGTAGCAGGAGCCTCGGTCTTATTGAGTCATAGAGAGGGCAGTGGAAGAAAAAGCGGGTAAAGTCCTCTTATCTTTCCCCTGTTGCACGGACAAAGGCGGAGGTCGAGAGGGGTGTTGGAGAATATGCCCTGTAGGAATGCTGTGGGGATGGAGTGGAAGCGGGCAAGGGTGAAGGCTTGGACCACTCAGGCAGAAGGCCAGTTGATTTCGGCCTCCCCCCCCCCGTGTTCAGCCGCCCCTGACACCCAGCTCCCTCTCTCCCTCTCTCCGCCTAGGTGTCCCTGGACCCCGTGCAAAGTCCCCTCTCGGGCTCCGGCCTCATCCTGCACTACTGCCAGGAGAACGCCCACAACCACGGCGACTGCCCGGAGGACTTCTGCCACCAGCAGCCCCAGCAGCAGCAGCAGCAGCAACAACAGCCCTGCAAGGACGACTGCCGGCTGCAGGTGCCTCTGGAGTCGGACTCGGTGGAGTTCAACAACGCCATCAGCTACGTCAACAAGATCAAGACCCGCTTCCTGGACCACCCCGAGATCTACCGGTCTTTCTTGGAGATCCTTCACACGTACCAGGTGAGGGGTCTCCTCTCCCCCCACGGCGTTCCGGGGTCAGGAAACAAAACTCACAAACGCAACCGTGGTTTGTGCGCGTGCTGTGGCTGTGGGCTGCCTCTCCCTTCCTGGAAATAAGATGCCACCTTTTTATTATTATTGTTGTTATTGTTTTCATTTCCACAGCAAACATTGCATACAAAAAAACCCCAAAAACGAAAGATAAACTAATCTTACATTAGATATTCTTAGACTTAAGATATTACAATACACGGAATTGCCAAGAAATCTAGGATAAATGTGTGTTATATAAAATAAATAAGAGGAGAGAGAGGAAAGAGAAGGAAAAAAAAGGAATAAAGAAAAATGCAAGACGACAAAACCGAAAAATTAATAAAACTAAAACTACCTATCGATCAAAAGGCAATATTTAGTTAATTCAAACCAGTACCAGGGTATTCTAGTTACAGGTAGATAGACGTGTTGGTCTGTCATATTTTCAAAACAAAATATAAAAAATTCCTTCCAGTAGCACCTTAGAGACCAACTAAGTTTGTTCTTGGTATGAGCTTTCGTGTGCATGCACACTGAAGAAGAAGTATCTGAAGAAGTATCTGAAGAAGTGTGCATGCACACGAAAGCTCATACCAAGAACAAACTTAGTTGGTCTCTAAGGTGCTACTGGAAGGAATTTTTTAATTTTGTTTCAGGGTATTCTGTTCAGAAAATTCCCTCATACTGGACTGAATCCCTTTTTAATTTGTTGGTTTGTTGACTTCCGTCTACTCTTTGCGGTTTCAATTCAACCTTTTCCATTTCTGATCCTTATTTAATTATTTGTCCCCGTTTTGGGATACCTCCGCCTGCGAAATTAACCTAAGCGCAACAATGTGTTATTGTTGGAACCGTATTCATCCAAGCAATTTTAAAAAACATCCCCATTCCTTCTTAACCTTACCTGTCGGCAGATTCCTTGTTGACTCTGTCATTTTAGCGAGTTCTAAACACTGCCCCCTTTTTCGTGTGCCCGTTTTTTGGGGAGGGGATGCCCACCTCGCCTCACCCGCAGACATCTTTCTCCCGCCTCTCTCGCTTCTCAGAAAGAACAGCTGAGCACCAAAGGCCGCCCCTTCCGGGGGATGTCGGAAGAGGAGGTCTTCACCGAGGTGGCCAACCTCTTCCGGGGACAAGAGGACCTACTCTCTGAGTTCGGGCAATTCCTCCCAGAGGCAAAGAGGTCTCTGGTACGTGGCAGGAGGCGGGCACCGGCGGCCGGGAAACCCCTCTGAGACCACGGGGCTTTCCTTGGAGATGCTCTCAGGGACAGAGCCTAGGAGCCTTCTCCCTGCAAAGGAGTGGGGGTCCCCCTGCTGCTGCCCCCCGTCCCTCTCTCCTTCCCCTCCCCTCCTGTCTCCCTCCCTTCGTCTGCTTGTTGAGGCTTCCTGAGAGCCAGCGTGGTGTAGTGGTTAAGAGCAGTGGCCTCGTAATCCGGTGAACCGGGTTCACTTCCCCGCTCCTCATGCAGCTGCTGGGTGACCTTGGGCTAGTCCCACTTCTCTGAAGTCTCTCAGCCCCACTCACCTCACCGAGTGTTTGTTGTGGGGCAGGAAGGGAAAGGAGAATGTGAGCCGCTTGGAGACTCCTTTGGGGAGTGATAAAGCGGGATATCAAATCCAAACTCTTCTTCTTCTTCTTCCTCCTCCACCTTTCTCCGCAGTTCACGGGGAACGGGCCCTGCGACGCCAACAACATCTCCAAACTCGATCACGAGAAGCACATGGAGCACAGTAAAAAACGTTCCAGGCCCCTGTTGCTGCGACCCATGCCCGGCCCGGCCAAGGTATCCGAACCGGATGTGGAGGCGGGTGGGCCGGAGGGAGGGGGGAGAGAGAGGAGCCTGCCGGGGTCTCCGGTCTGCTGCGGGAAGTTTGATGCGTTATTCCTGGGAGGCAGCGGATTTCGGTGGGGTCCGCTCAGGGTGTGCGGGTTGGGCTCCCGAGGAGTGCCGAGCCCCGTTGGCGAAACGCGGAAGCGTGCAAGCGTGAGCCCAGGCGTACGTGTGTGTTTCCTCCCCCCCTCAGAAGAAGATGAAGCTTCGGGGGACGAAGGACCTCTCGGTGGCCGCGGTGGGCAAGTACGGCAGCTTGCAGGAGTTCTCCTTCTTCGACAAGGTTGGTCGCATAGCTGTCAACCCTCCCTTTTTTTTGCGGGAAACTCCCTTATTCCAATGCCGCTTCCCGCTGCTATCCCGGATTGTTGATCTCCCTTAAATTTCCCGGATTTCAAAGGAAGCAGCTCCTCTCCCTCCCTGCCGGCCAGGGAGGCTCCTCAGCTGCGTTGCTCGGCTGCCAATCAGGAGTCTGAGACCGACTGGGGGCGGAGCTTGCATGCCTTGTGCAGCCAGACCCTCACGCCCAGCCAGCCAGACAGCCTGCCTGCCGTCTACGCGCTCGCTCTTTCGCTCACCCATTGGAGCGCAGGGTGGCGAGGCTACTTGGTGCCATTGCACCGCCCTGGCGGCATCCCTTATTTTCAAATCCGAAAGTTTGGGAAAGTCCCTTATTTTCAAATCCGAAAGTTGACAGCTATGGTTGGTCGTCCGTCACGGAGGCCAGGGGTGTGTGAAAAGGCATGGGGGGGCTTAGCAGAGGGCTCCTGAACCTCCAACCTGCGGGATCCTGCCGAAGGAGGGGGGAACAGACAGGCCTTTCCCTCCCTGAGACCCCAGAACAGTCGGTCAGGGCTTTCGGGACTGGGGGGGGGGGCCTTTCGCAGCCCTGCCTGGAGCAAAGCAGAGCAGCTGTTTGCTGGGGGCGGTCTAGCTGCCTAGGGCTCCCTCCCGGCTCTGCCATCCTAAGCCTCCAAGCGGGTGCTCTAACCACTGGACCGCCCAGCCCTAAGGTGCCCCCTTCTTCTGCTCAGGTGCGGCGAGTCCTGAAGAGCCAGGAGGTCTACGAGAACTTCCTCCGGTGCATCGCCCTCTTCAACCAGGAGCTGGTCTCGGGCTCTGAGCTTCTCCAGCTGGTCACCCCCTTTCTGGGGTAAGCAGGGGCTGCCTTGAGTTGTGGGGCTGCGGGAGGGTCCTCCATCTCCCTTGGGGGAAAGGCAGGCAGGGGCTAATCCTGGCAGCCAGTCAGAAGCGGACAGCTTCCTCTTGGTTGGCTTGGCGAGGAGGGAGGGTGGGAGAACAATTTTCACCTCCCAAATTTTGGGGAGAAAACTGCCCCCCTCCCAAATTGTCCAGGGAACACTTTCCCCCTCCCAAATTTTCCAGTTTCCTTGTCGTTTGTGTTTATGCATCCTACGTGGAAAGCGACTCAAAGCAAATTTACACCCACCTACAGAATCAGTCACGACTGGACCTAATGGTCAGGGGTCCTTTTACCTTACCCCTATATATACCGGTAAGGGTTGCGGGTAGCGTTGTGGTCTAAACCACAGAGCCTAGGGCTTGCTGATCAGAAGGTCGGCAGTTCGAATCCCCACGACGGGGTGAGCTCCCGTTGCTCGGTCCCTGCTCCTGCCCACCTAGCAGTTCGAAAGTACATCAAAGTGCAAGTAGATAAATAGGTACCCCTCTGGCGGGAAGGTAAACAGCGTTTCCGTGCGCTGCTCTGGTTCGCCAGAAGCGGCTTAGTCCTGCTGGCCACATACACCGGCTCTCTCGGCCAGTAAAGCGAGATGAGCGCCGCAACCCCAGAGTCGGTCACAACTGGACCAATGGTCAGGGGTCCCTTTACCTTTACCCCCATATATTTACCATCCAACATTAAGAGAGCATAAAACCCCCGGCATGTGAAAGAAAGCAAAAGTAGGGGGGGAATAGCCAGAACCGAACCTTCAGGGGCAAATTTCCAAGTCGGGCATCTTATAAAAAGGCTCCGTTTAAAGTCACATTCTTGCCCTCTTTGGTTTCTTGCCAAATACGTCAGCTCAGCTATGCATAAGATATCCCAGATTTTTGTTCTCCCTTCTCCCCCATGCACACGTTTGACAAATAACAATCCTGCCCCACGGTTAAGAAACGTTGCATTCATTCCCGCCCTTCGATGCAATGGCCTGTAGGCTACGCAAATAAAGTTTGTTGTTGTTGTCAGGGTGGATTTGATTTAAATCAAATTGATTTAAATCACTAGTCAGTAAGGCTTGATTTAAATCACAAGTCAGTAAGACTTGATTTAAATGTTTTTTTTACAGAAAGACTCATTCTTGCTGGTATAATCTTAATATTTACAACCATATGAAGGTTTCATTTTTGGAATAATACATTTTCAGAGTAGTTTTTACAGTTATATCAAAAATTACTGATTTGGTTATACTACTAGAAATACATAGACAGACAATTATGAAATTATGGTGAGGTTTAATAAGTTAAGTGTTTATATTTGGACAACTTTTCTGCTGTACTTTATTGGAAGGAGAAAAATAATCATTTCCTTAATAACCATTTAAACAATTTATTTAACTAAAACAATAACATGATAGCATACGTATCCATGTTTGTTAACTGATGTGGTTAAACATTTTTTTTAAAAAAACTTAGACTGAGTTTTAGCACACTTGATAAACTTAAACAAATCCTTATTTCCTGATGAATAGCCTTTGGACTACAATGTAACTTGAATAGAAGACTATATTTAGAAAGATTTTTCCTCCAAAAGCATTTTATTTTAAAAATCCAATTTAAATAAAAAAAATCCGATTTTTTTAAAAAAAATCGTTGATTTTTATCCACCCTGGTTGTTGTTGTTGTTCCCGTCCCTCCGCTCGTGAATTTCTTTAAGATATAGCAGAGTCTGCCGGCAGAACGTAGCCAGTTCGGTTCCCGTTGGCTGCCCCTTCCCCGAATTTTCTGATTTGAATGCCCGCCTCCCCTCCCGCAGGAAATTCCCGGAGCTCTTTGCGCAGTTCAAGTCCTTCCTGGGGGTGAAGGAGCTCTCCTTCGCCTCCCCGATGGCGGACCGCTCGGGGGACGGCGTCTGCCGCGAGATCGACTACGCCTCCTGCAAGCGCATCGGCTCCAGCTACCGGGCCTTGCCCAAGACCTATCAGCAGCCCAAGTGCAGCGGGAGAACGGCCATCTGCAAAGAGGTAGGCCGGCGGGGAGCCCTCGGCGGAAGGAAGGCGGTGGCAGGGTGTCCCGGTGGCTCTCCTGGACTGAGGGCGCCCCCTCTCGCCCCCGCAGGTCCTGAACGACACCTGGGTCTCCTTCCCCTCCTGGTCCGAGGACTCCACCTTTGTCAGCTCCAAGAAGACCCCTTACGAGGAGCAGCTCCACCGGTGCGAGGATGAACGCTTTGAGGTGGGTGCCCCCGGGGACGTGGGCAGGCTTGGGGTCCCTCCTCTTTTTTTAATTAATATCATTTTTTATTCATTTTCAAAAAAGATTTTTTACAATAGTAACATACACATGAGGGACCCAGGTGGCGCTGTGGGTTAAACCAGTGTTTCCCAACCAGTGTGCCTCCAGATGTTTTGGGACTACAATTCCCATCATCCCTGACCACTGGTATTGCTAGCGAGGGATGGTGGGAGTTGTAGTCCCAAAACATCTGGAGGCACACTGGTTGGGAAACACTGGGTTAAACCACAGAGCCTAGGGCTTGCTGATCAGAAGGTTGGCGGTTCGAATCCCTGCGACGGGGTGAGCTCCCGTTACATCGGTCCCAGCTCCTGCCAACCTAGCAGTTCGAAAGCACGTCAAAGTGCAAGTAGATAAATAGGAACCTGCTCTATCTTGTAATACTTGAAGGAAAAATGGGAACATTTTTGCTTCCAGCTGCCGTGAGAACTGCCTGATCCTGTATTACTCTTCCTGGGTTCACAGTTCTGACCATTTTGCACTTGGGGAAAGTAGTCAAAAGTGTAACCTATTGAGGGATATTATAACCATGGGCTCTGTTTTATTAAACAATGCTGCCTTTTGTATGTATGTGTGGATAAGAATTCGTATCTATGCATTTCAGCAAAGAGTTGATCCTTTTTTCCACAACCCTAGTCTCAGGGACCCAGGTGGCGCTGTGGGTTAAACCACAGAGCCTAGGGCTTGCTGATCAGAAGGTCTGCGGTTCGAATCCCCGCGACGGGGTGAGCTCCCGTTGCTCGGCCCCTGCTCCTGCCCACCTAGCAGTTCGAAAGCACATCAAAGTGCAAGTAGATAAATAGGTCCCGCTCCGGCGGGAAGGTAAACGGCGTTTCCGTGCGCTGCTCTGGTTCGCCAGAAGCGGCTTAGTCCTGTTGGCCACATGACCTGGAAGCTGTACGCCGGCTCCCTCGGCCAGTAAAGCGAGATGAGCGCCGCGACCCCAGAGTCGGACACGACTGGACCTAATGGTCAGGGGTCCCTTTACCCTTTAACATACACATACTTTTTCACATCTTATACCTTTTTGGCTTTTTACAGCCTTGGCTTCCTTCAGACCTTCCAAGTGACTTTATAGTTTCTATATTCTAACTTATATTTCTTGTTTCTACTGTTATTTTATTACATCTCTCACTATCTTTATCGCTGTAAATTCGTATTAACAACAATATTTCTTCCTTAGTCTACAATGCCTCTTGTAGTCCTACTAACGTATTCAGTTCAGTACTTTCCTTCAAATAATCTGTAAACTTAGTCCAGTCTTTGACGAACTTCTGGTCCCGCTGTTTTCGGATTCTCCCCGTCATTTTGTCCATTTCTGCATAGTCCAATAGTTTCATTCTCCATTCTTCTATTGTCAGTGTTTGTTCTTGCTTCCATTTCTGTGCTGTTAACATTCTCGCCGCAGTCACTGCATACTGGAAAAGCTTGATGTCTTTCTTTTTAATGTCGGGGTCCCTCCTCAAGGCTGGGGAAGGACCCCCTGGCCCAACCCCTGGGGGGTGTCAGGCTTCGGGGAAACTGCTTCCTCCCCGCCCTTTGGCCGGGCAGAACCCTTCAAAGCCCTAAACAGCCTCGGCCCAGTATCCCCGACGGAGCGTCTCCCCCCCGGACACCGGGGTCCATCTCCCGAGGGCCTTCTGGCGGCTCCCTCCCTGCGAGAAGCGAGGTTGCAGGGGACCGGGCAGAGGGCCTTCTCGGCGGTGGCGCCCTCCCTTCAGATGTCAAGGAAAGAAACAACTATCTGACTTTTAGAAGACATCTGAAGGCAGCCCTGTTTGGGGAAGTTTTTAAAAGTTTGAAGTTTTATTCTGGTTTTTAGTGTTCTGTTGGGAGCCGCCCAGAGTGGCTGGGGAAACCCAGGCAGATGGGCAGGGTATAATAATAATTATTTATTATTATTATTATTACCAAAGATCAGTTTAAGAGTGTTTAATGATCACAGCAAAAGAACAACGCAGCCATTCTCGGAGTGAAGACGCTCCCAATTATGCTTCCCTCCTTCCTCCCGAGTCATGCAACATTCTTTCCCTCTTTGAACATGCAATATATCTCCCCCCTCTTCAGGGTGGATAAAAATCAATGATTTTTTTAAAAAAATCAAAAAAATCGGATTTTTTTTATTTAAATCGGATTTTTAAAATAAAATGCTTTTGGAGGAAAAATCCTTCTAAATATAGTCTTCTATTTAAGTTACATTGTAGTCCAAAGGCTATTCATCAGGAAATAAGGATTTGTTTTAAGTTTATCAAGTGTGCTAAAACTCAGTCTAAGTTTTTTTTAAAATGTTTAACCACATCAGTTAACAAACATGGATACATATGCTCTCATGTTATTGTTTTAGTTAAATAAATTGTTTAAATGGTAAGGAAATGATTATTTTTCTCCTTCCAATAAAGTACAGCAGAAAAGTTGTCCAAATATAAACAGTTAACTTATTAAACCTCACCATAATTTCATAATTATCTGTCTATGTATTTCTAGTAGTATAACCAAATCAGTGATTTTTGATCTAACTGTAAAAACTACTCTGAAAATTTATTATTCCAAAAATGAAACCTTCATATGGTTGTAAATATTAAGATTATACCAGCAAGAATGAGTCTTCCTGTAAAAAAAATATTTAAATCAAGTCTTACTGACTAGTGATTTAAATCAAGCCTTACTGACTAGTGATTTAAATCGTGATTTAAATCAATTTGATTTAAATCAAATCCACCCTGCCCCTCTTTGAGCATGCAATATTCTTGCTCCTGCCACCAAATACGTAAACCAACCAACTCTCTTGGTATATCCCTTTCCATTATCCCTAAAAAGAAAAGACCCAGGTCACAGGGGGGCCGCCGCCATCTTTAAACATCTTTTTTTAATCTCATCTTTTTTTAATTTTTTTAAAATATTTTGCATTCATAAAGAAAAATAAACATACAAACATACAAACTAATACACAGACCTACAGACTGAGAATAAAGTACTGTACGCCATTCTTATAGCTTTCACAATATAATCTTCACACATAAACTTATAATTTCATAGACAAATTAAGATTATTTTTAATAATATATATCCTACCGTGTTTCCCCTATTTTAAGACACCGTCTTATATATTTTTTCCCTCAAGAAAACACACTATGGCTTATTTTGAGGGGATGTCTTATTTTTATGACGTAAGCCCAGACCAGCCTTTTCCTTGGCGCCCTCCAGAACTGCGCCTATCACGATGGCTTATTTTCGGGGTACGGCTTATATTTCACAAATGTGAAAAAATCCTGCTATGGCTTATTTTATGACTACGTCTTAAATTAGGGGAAACAGGGTAATATTATCAAAATTTCATTAACCGTTCCTTTTGGAGAAAGAAACTACAGGTGAAACTCGAAAAATTATAATATTGTGGAAAGGGTCATTTCTTTCAGTAATTCAACTTAAAAGGTGAAACTGATATATGAGATAGACTCATGACATGCCAAGTGAGATATGTCAAGCCTTTATTTGTTGTAATTGTGATGATTATGGAGTACAGCTGATGAGAACCCCAAAGTAAGAATTTCAACTTTGGGGTTTTCATCAGCTGCATGCCATAATAATCACAATTATAACAAAGGCTTGACATATCTCGCTTTGCATGTCATGAGTCTATCTCATATATTAAACTCCAGTAGCTAATGAAAACAATTGCTTACATAAATGGACTTTTCCACGATATTCTAATTTTTCGAGTTTCACCTGTAAGTTACAAACATTATATACATGTAGCTGCAGGGTGGATTTGATTTAAATCAAATTGATTTAAATCACGATTTAAATCACTAGTCAGTAAGGCTTGATTTAAATCACTAGTCAGTAAGGCTTGATTTAAATATTTTCTTTACAGAAAGACTCCTTCTTGCTGGTATAATCTTAATATTTACAATCATATGAAGGTTTCATTTTTGGAATAATAAATTTTCAGAGTGGTTTTTACAGTTAAATCAAAAATTACTGATTTGGTTATACTACTAGAAATACATAGACAGATAATTATGAAATTATGGTGAGGTTTAATAAGTTAACTGTTTATATTTGGACAACTTTTCTGCTGTACTTTATTGGAAGGAGAAAAATAATCATTTCCTTAATAATCATTTAAACAATTTATTTAACTAAAACAATAACATGATAGCATATGTATCCATGTTTGTTAACTGATGTGTTTAAACGTTTAAAAAAAGAAACTTAGACTGAGTTTTAGCACACTTGATAAACTTAAAACAAATCCTTATTTCCTGATGAATAGCCTTTGGACTACAGTGTAACTTAAAAAGAAGACTATATTTAGAAAGATTTTTCCTCCAAAAGCATTTTATTTTAAAAATCCAATTTAAATCAAAAAAATCCGATTTTTTTGATTTTTTTAAAAAAATCATTGATTTTTATCCACCCTATGTAGCTGGCTTCCCTATTACCACTCTCCACTAGCAATGTACATAATCATAACTAAAGAAAGATAAGTTATAGACATTGACACTTCTTCTAAGAACCCTATATATTCTTATTTTACAAGAGCTAGTCCAACCAAGGTTCCATGTAGGTGTAACACCTTCATTTTAGACGACATTCATTTTAGATAGCATTCCTTCATTCTTCATTGAATTTGTTTTTGTTTTTGCCAAAATAAAATAAATTAAGGTAATTCCAGGTCATGTTTTAATCTCCTTATCTTGGGGAGCCTGGGGCCCCCGCGAGGACAGGAAGCCGCCATGTTTGTTTTCCTCCCGGGCGCCCCCCGTGTCTCAACGTTGCTCGCTCTTCCCCCGCTCAGCTGGACGTGGTCCTGGAGACGAACCTGGCCACGATCCGGGTGCTGGAGAGCGTGCAGAAGAAGCTGAGCCGCATGTCCCTGGAGGACCAGGAGAGGTTCCGGCTGGACGACTGCCTGGGGGGCACCTCCGAGGTCATCCAGAGGCGGGCCATCTACCGCATCTACGGCGACAAGGCGCCCGAGATCATCGAGAGCCTCAAGAAGAACCCTCTCTCGGCCGTCCCCATCGTCCTCAAGAGGTGAGCCGTCCCTCCTCCTCCTGGGAGGGGGCACTCCCTGTCCAAGGGGGGAGGTCCCCGGCAGGAGGGTGGTGCCTGGCGCCCCTGAGAGCCAGTGTGGTGTCGTGGTTAAGAGCTGTAGTCTTGTAATCTGGGGAACCGGGTTCGCGTCTCCCCTCCTCCACATGAATGAATGAATGAATTTATTCTTACGGTCACAGGCCAGCTTATTCAATCAGTAATACAAAAATAATACATTGAAATTTACATAACAGCAGTAGTACACATATGTATACGTAGGCAGCAACGTTTAAAATATATGAATTGAAATTGTGGCACTAAAATATGGCCTAAAAATTGCCATTTGGGGCCTATTCATATCGGTGACACCGCTTCCAGGAAAGGGGGTCATGGAGTTATCAGGTCAAAAATACCATTGCAAATGTCCAAAGAACTACTAAAGCTACCATAATATTTTTCTGGTTACAGGTAGATAGCCGTGTTGGTCTGTCATAGTCAAAACAAAATAAAAAAATTCCTTCCAGTAGCACCTTAGAGACCAACTAAGTTTGTTCTTGGTATGAGCTTTCGTGTGCATGCACACTTCTTCAGATACCAGATATTCTTATATTCTTCAGATAAGATTTTTCTATGGGAGAGGAGGCCAATATATTCCGGCAGCCTCTCAGGTGTTTGCTGCAAAAATATTAGCACAACTGACATTTGGTTCACAGATCTGTAGCTTTTCAAATTATGATCCCCTGGAATTGTTTCAAGCTCCTCCACATGCAGCTGCTGGGTGACCTTGGGCTAGTCCCACTTCTCTGAAGTCTCTCAGCCCCATTCACCTCACATCAAATGCCAACAGTGCCCTTCAGCTCTCTGTATTGGGCAAACAGGCCAAACCCTACGCCAAAGGATAAATGGACGTAAATCTGACATCAGGAATCACAAGACAGAGAAACCAGTAGGAGAGCACTTCAATCTCCCAGGACATTCTATGTTGTTGTTCAGTCGTGTCCGCCTCTTCGTGACCCCCTGGACCAGAGCACGCCAGGCACGCCTATCCTTCACTGCCTCTCGCAGTTTGGCCAAACTCATGTTAGTAACTTCGAGAACACTGTCCCACCATCTCGTCCTCTGTCGTCCCCTTATCCTTGTGCCCTCCATCTTTCCCAACATCTGGGTCTTTTTCAGGGAGTCTTCTCTTCTCATGAGGTGGCCAAAGTACTGGAGCCTCAGCTTCAGGATCTGTCCTCCCAGTGAGCACTCAGGGCTGATTTCCTTCAGAATGGAGAGGTTTGATCTTCTTGCAGTCCATGGGACTCTCAAGAGTCTCCTCCAGCACCAGAATTCAAAAGCATCCATTCTTCGGCGATCAGCCTTCTTTATGGTCCAACTCTCACTTCCATACATCACTATTGGGAAAACCAGAGCTTGAACTATACGGACCTTTGTTGGCAAGGTGATGTCTTTGCTTTTTAAGATGCTGTCTAGGTTTGTCACTGCTTTTCTCCCAAGAAGCAGGCGTCTTCTAATTTCGTGACTGCTGTCACCATCTGCAGTGATCATGGAACCCAAGAAAGTGAAATCTCTCACTGCCTCCATTTCTTCCCCTTCTATTTGCCAGGAGGTGATGAGACCAGTGGCCATGATCTTAGTTTTTTTGATGTTGAGCTTCAGACCATATTTTGCGCTCTCCTCTTTCACCCTCATTAAAAGGTTCTTTAATTCCTCCTCACTTTCTGCCATCAAGGTTGTATCAGCAGCATATCTGAGGTTGTTGATATTTCTTCCGGCAATCTCAATTCCGGTTTGGGATTCATCCAGTCCAGCCTTTCGCATGATGAATTCTGCATATAAGTTAAATAAGCAGGGAGACAATATACAGCCTTGTCGTACTCCTTTCCCAATTTTGAACCAATCAGTTATTCCAAAGCCAGTTCTAACTGTAGCTTCTTGTCCCACATAGAGATTTCTCAGGAGACGAATGAGGTGATCAGGCACTCCCATTTCTTTAAGAGCTTGCCATAGTTTGCTGTGGTCGACACAGTCAAAAGCTTTTGTGTAGTCAATGAAGCAGAAGTAAATGTTTTTCTGGAACTCTCTAGCTTTCTCCATAATCCAGCGCATGTTTGCAATTTGGTCTCTGGTTCCTCTGCCCCTTCGAAATCCAGCTTGCAATTCTGGGAGTTCTCAGTCCACATACTGCTTAAGCCTGCCTTTTAGAATTTTTAGCAAAACCTTTCTATACAAGATCTCAAAGTAGCTGTCTTATTGCAAAGGGATTTCAGAAATAGACTGGAAAGAGAAGTTGCTGAATTGCAACTCATTACCAAGCTTAAAACCATGGAGAGACCTGGTCTGAACAAAGACATTGGATTCTTATCTCATTATACATGACAAAGCTATTTTTAACCTCCTCACCCCTTGCTTTTTCCTGCAAGACTAATTGCAGTCGTTAACAGTCGTCAACAGGTTCACCACAGCTATCAGCCTTTCACCCATTCCCACCACCCTTCTGAGTAATACCCCTCCCCACCCTCTCCCTATATGTAAGGGTCTAGTGACTTCTGTTTCAGTGTATCTGAAGAAGTCTGCATGCACACGAAAGCTCAGACCAAGAACAAACTTAGCTGGTCTCTAAGGTGCTACTGGAAGGGATTTATTTTATTTTTTATTTTGTTTTCACCTCGCAGAGTGTTTGTTGTGGGGGAGGAAGGGAAAGGAGAATGTGAGCCACTTTGACACTCCTCCGGGTAGTGATAAAGCGGGATATCAAATCCAAATCCCAACTCTTCTTCCCGCAACCTCACCTTCGCCTCCTCTCCCGTCTGCCCCGCAGGCTGAAGGCGAAGGAGGAGGAGTGGCGGGAGGCCCAGCAAGGCTTCAACAAGATCTGGCGGGAGCAGTACGAGAAGGCCTACCTCAAGTCCCTCGACCACCAGGCCGTCAACTTCAAGCAGAACGACACCAAGGCCCTGCGCTCCAAGAGCCTCCTCAACGAGATCGAGAGCGTCTACGATGAGGTGGGTGCGGGGGCCTCTCCTTGCAGGAGAAGCTTCGAGAGTCAGCAGCAGAGGCGCTTGCTGGAATCTCTGGTGGCGGGGAGTTCCACAGGACAGCTCAGTTTCTCGCCATCAAACAGGGCGATCTCAGCGATCGAGCTGGGCTGGGGGAACTCGGGTGCCCCCTGAGTCGCTCAGGGCTTTGCAAACTGATGGAGAGGAGCTTGGCCGGGCCTTGGCCGTAGGTGGGGCAGCCGATGCAGGTGTTCTAGGGGCAGCTAGAGTAGGGGCTGGGAGCGGCCGCCGAGACCGTATAACCCCGGTCCTGGAAGACCTACATTGCCTCCCAGGATATTTCTAAATATAAACAACTATCTGACATTCAGAAAATACCTCAAGGCAGCCCTATTTAGGGAAGTTTTTAACTTGTGATATTTTAATGTATTTTAATGTCTGTTGGAGGCCGCCCAGAGTGACTGGGGAGACCTGGCCAGATGGGCGGGGTACAAATAATAAAAAATTATTATTATTATTATTATTATTATTATTATTATTATTATTATTATTATTATTTCCAGGCACAATTCAAAGTGTTGGTGCTGAGCTTGAAAGCCCTAAATGGCCCAGTAGATCTGAAGGAGCGTCTCCACCCTGGACACCGGGGTCCAGCTCCGAGGGCCTTCTGGTGGTTCCCTCCTTACGAGAAGCGAGGTTACAGGGAACTAGGCAGAGGGCCTTCTTGGTGGTGGCGCCCTCCCATCAGATGTCAAGGAAATAAACAACTATCTGACTTTTAGAAGACATCTGAAGGCAGCCCTGTTTAGGGAAGCTTTTAATGTTTGATCTTTTACCCTGTTTTTAATATTCTGTTGGGAGCCACCTAGAGTGTCTGGGGAAACCCAGCCAGATGAGCGGGGCAGAAATAATAAAATTATTGTTGTAATCATTCCCTTAAATCTGTCCTTTCTTCGGTGTTTCTAAGCAAAGGTTCATAGAATCCTAGAATCCTAGAGTTGGAAGAGACCCCAAGGGCCATCCAGTCCAACCCCCTGCCAAGCAGGAAACACCATCCAAGCATTCCTGACAGGTGGCTGTCAAGCCTCTGCTTAAAGACCTCCAAAGAAGGAGACTCCACCACACTCCTTGGCAGCAAATTCCACTGTCGGTTCATCCCTTTACGATAGAGGATTTTTGCAGCTTTTCATTGTCGTCGTTAAGTCAGAAAGTTGTAACTTTAGAGGATAAATCCCTGCCTTTGCTCCATCTCTCTCTCTCTCGAACCTCCAGCACCAAGAGCAGCACTCTGAGGGACGGGGCGCCCTGAACGAGCCGCACCTCATCTTCGTCTACGAGGACCAGCAGATCCTGGAGGACGCGGCTGCCCTGGTGGGCTACTATGTCAAGCGCCAGCCCACCATCCAAAAAGAAGACCAAGCCACCATCTGGCAGATCGTCCACCGCTTCGTCCCCGACCTCTTCTTCTCGCAGCCCCCCGGCCACGATCCCCCGCCCCCCGCCCCGGAAGAGGCCCCCGAGGGCGGCAAGGGCAGCCCCAAGCGGCCCCCCGCCCCTCCTCCCCCCCCGCCGGACGCCCGCGACTTGCGCAAAAGGGCTCCGCCGGCCGAGGACAAGCCGCCGCCCCCCTCCGCCCCGGAGGCGGCCCACGAGCTGCGGAAAAGGACGCCCCCCGTGGACGAGAAGCCCCCCGCCCCGGAGGGCCACGAGCTCCGCAAGAGGAACCCCCCTGGGCCCGCTAAAGAGAAGGGCGGCGGTGGCGGCTCAGAGGGGGCGGCCGCAGCGGCGGGGGCGGCTTCTCCCCCCACCCTGGCCGCCCCTTCCTCGGCCCGTCCGCGCCGCTCCCTGGACAACGTCTATGCGCTCTTTTTTGCCAACAACAACTGGTACTTCTTCCTGCGCCTGCACCAGACGCTCTGCTCCCGGCTGCTCAAGATCTACCGGCAGGCGCAGAAGCAGCTCCTGGAGTTCCGGGCGGAGAAGGAGAGGGAGAAGATGCTCTGCGACGGGCGCAAGGAGAGGGCCAACGACCCAGCCATGGAGCTGCGCCTCAAGCAGCCCAGTAAGGAGGGCGGCGGGGAAGGACCTCTGCATCTGGCCAGGGGATGGGGAGGGTTGGCTCTCTGCTTCTGGCACCCAGCGAGGCCAGGGAGGGGGAAAGGGGGGTCACGGAGGATGTGGGAATCCTGGAATCCTAGAGTTGGAAGAGACCCCAAGGGCCATCCAGTCCAACCCCCTGCCAAGCAGGAAACACCATCCAAGCATTCCTGACAGGTGGCTGTCAAGCCTCTGCTTCAAGACCTCCAAAGAAGGAGACTCCACCACACTCCTTGGCAGCCAATTCCACTGTTGAACAGCTCTTACTGTCAGGAAGTTCTTTCTAATGTTTAGGTGGAATCTTCTTTCTTGTAGTTTGAATCCATTGCTCCGTGTCCGCTTCTCTGGAGCAGCAGAAAACAACCTTTCTCCCTCCTCTATATGACATCCTTTTATATATTTGAACATGGCTATCCTATCACCCCTTAACCTTCTCTTCTCCAGGCTAAACATACCCAGCTCCCTAAGCCGTTCCTCATAAGGCATCGTTTCCAGGCCTTGGACCATTTTGGTTCATAGAATCCTAGAATCACAGAGTTGGAAGAGACCCCAAGGGCCATCCAGTCCAACCCCCTGCCAAGCAGGAAACACCATCAAAGCATTCCTGACAGGTGGCTGTCAAGCCTCTGCTTAAAGACCTCCGAAGGAGACTCCACCACACTCCTTGGCAGCAAATTCCACTGTCCAATAGCTCTTACTGTCATGAAGTTCTTCCTAATGTTTAGGTGGAATCTTCTTTCTTGTAGTTTGAATCCATTGCTCCGTGTCCACTTTTCTGGAGCAGCAGAAAACAACCTTTCTCCCTCCTCTATATGACACCCTTTGATATAGGATGGACCAAGCCTCGCCGCTTGGTCCTCCTACCTAGAGGCGGGCGGTAATTGCAATTTTCCAAAACTGGTATGGCGCTCGCTCCTGTTGAGCTGGCGGCAGCTGGAGAGCTGCGATGTGTCACCAGTTATGATAATAATGATAAGATAAAGGGAAAGGCACCCCTGACCATTAGGTCCAGTCGTGTCCGACTCTGGGGTTGCGGCGCTCATCTCGCTTTACTGGCCGAGGGAGCCGGCGTACAGCTTCCGGGTCATGTGGCCAGCAGGACTAAGCCGCTTCGGGCGAACCAGAGCAGCGCACGGAAACGGCGTTTACCTTCCCGCCAGAGCGGTTCCTATTGATCTACTTGCACTTGGACGTGCTTTCGAACTGCGAGGTGGGCAGGAGCAGGGACCGAGCAACAGGAGCTCACCCCGTCGCAGGATTCGAACCGCCGACCTTCTGATCGGCAAGCCCTAGGCTCTGTGGTTTAACCCACAGCGCCACCCGCGTCCCTAATGATAAGATAGGATTGCCATATTTCAGGGGTGCCCAAACTTTTTTTCAAAGAGGGCCAGATTTGATGAAGTGAAGATGCGTGAGGGCCGGCCAAAGTTCTTGAGCTTTTTTCAGGATTGAAGTGGTTGAGCTTTTTTTTACAGTTTTACCCCAAAGATCCGAGGTAGCTTCTCCTGCTGCTCGAGGGCCACACTGCCTCCCCACCCTCTGATCGCAGAATCCTAGAATTGTAGATTCGGAAGGGACCCCCAACGGTCATCTATCCTGACCCCCCGCCGGCGCAGAATTCCTGACGGGTGGCTGGGGGAGTAGGAACCTAGGCGTGTCTTCTCGGCCCCCCACAGAGGGGTTTTGTGTCCCGTGTGTGTCTGCGTTCTTGCCAGGCGAAGTGGAGCTAGAGGAGTACTACCCGGCCTTCCTGGACCTGGTGCGAAACCTGCTGGACGGCAACATCGACCCCACGCAGTACGAGGACACCCTGCGGGAGATGTTCACCATCCACGCCTACGTCGGCTTCACCATGGACAAGCTGGTGCAGAACATCGTCCGGCAGGTACAGCCCCTTCCTGGGGGGCGGTAGGGGGGTGCTTGTGTGCAGGGGGAGGCCCTGCCCCCAAGGGGGTGCTGGGCGGGAGTTGTGGGGGTTCATACGTGGTTCACACGTTTAGATATGTGTCCGTTTAAATTATTTACTGTATTTTTCGCTCCATAAGACGCACTTTTTTCCTCCTAAAAAGTAAGGGGAAATGTCTGTGCGTCTTATGGAGCGAACGTGTGGTCCCCTGGAGCTGAACTGCCCAGGGGCAAAAGCAGATCGTGCTTTTTTTTAAAAAAGAGAGAGAGAAGGGGGTGTTGAAAGGAAGCCCCCCTGAGCAGCTGCTCAGCAAACGATCGGGGGGGAGAGATAAGGGAGAGAGATTCCAGCCCCCCCCCCTTGCAGAGGAGGCTGTTTCCCCAGCGACATGGGACTGGCTGATTAGATTATCTATCTGGAAACTGTAGAAATGCTCCTTTTCCTGAAGCTGCAGGGACTGTGAGTTAAACCCCACAAAACAGGGTTTTTCCCCTTTGCAAGGTAAGCTCAACAACTTTGAGCTGATCCATAAAGAATGGGGCTTTTCTCCTTTGCAAAAGAAGCTGCAGAAATTTGAGCTGATCCAAAAAAATTGGGGCTTTTCTCCTTTGCAAAAGAAGCTGCAGAAATTTGAACTGATCCTCAAAAATGGAATTTTCTCCTTTGCAAAAGAAGCTGCAGAAATTTGAGCTGATCCAAAAAATTGGGCTTTTCTCCTTTGCAAAAGAAGCTGCAGAAATTTGAGCTGATCCTCAAAAAATTGGAATTTTCTCCTTTGCAAAAGAAGCTGCAGAAATTTGAACTGATCCTCAAAAAATGGGGCTTTTCTCCTTTTGCAAAAGAAGCTGCAGAGATTTGAGCTGATCCTCAAAAAATGGGGCTTTTCTCCTTTGCAAAAGAAGCTGCAGAAATTTGAGCTGATCCTCAAAAAATTGGGGCTTTCCCCCTCTAAAAACTAGGTGCGTCCTATGGTCAGGTGCGCCTTATAGAGCGAAAAATACGGCACTCTATATTTGAGACCTTAAAATTCTTACCACGTTCTCCCTGGCGCCAGCTGCATCACCTGGTGAGCGACGACGTCTGCCTGAAGGTGGTGGAGCTCTACCTGGGCGAGCGGAAGCGAGGGGCGGCCGGCGGCAACCTGTCGTCGCAGTGCGTCCGGGCGGCAAGGGAGACCAGCTACCAGTGGAAGGCGGAGCGGTGCATGGCGGACGAGAACTGCTTCAAGGTGCGGCAAACTTGTCCTCAGCTCTCGCGGCTCGACTTGCCCGGAGGTTGGGAGGTCGGCCACGCTGGTGGGGGGGCGGGGAGACACCCCCTCGAACCCAGGGTGGATTTGATTAAATCACGATTTAAATCACTAGTCAGTAAGGCTTGATTTAAATCACTAGTCAATAAGGCTTGATTTAAATATTTTTTTACTGAAAGACTCATTCCTTGCTGGTATGATCTTAATATTTACAACCATATGAAGGTTTCATTTTTGGAATAATAACTTTTCAGAGTAGTTTTTACAGTTATATCAAAAATTACTGATTTAGTTATACTACTAGAAATACATAGACAGATAATTATGAAATTATGTGAGGTTTAATAGTTAACTGTTTATATTTGGACAACTTTTCTGCTGTACTTTATTGGAAGGAGAAAAATAATCATTTCCTTAATAACCATTTAAACAATTTATTTAACTAAAACAATAACATGATAGCATATGAATCCATGTTTGTTAACTGATGTGGTTAAACATTTTTAAAAAAAACTTAGACTGAGTTTTAGCACACTTGATAAGCTTAAAACAAATCCATATTTCCTGATGAATAGCCTTTGGACTACAATGTAACTTAAATAGAAGACTATATTTAGAAAGATTTTTCCTCCAAAATCATTTTATTTTAAAAATCCGATTTAAATCAAAATAATCCGATTTAAATCAAAAAAATCCGATTTTTTTTTTTAAAATCATTGATTTTATCCACCCTGCCTCGAACGCTGGTGGTTGTGGGAGGACGGAGCGCATGTGTGTGTGAACTCCTCCCTCGCCTCCCCGCAGGTGATGTTCCTTCAGAGGAAGGACCAAGTGATCATGACCATCGAGCTGCTGGATACGGAGGAGACCCAGACAGAAGACCCCCTCGAGGTCCAGGTGATTCCCGGCCTCCCTATCAGATCCCTCCCTGATTGGGGGGGGGGGGGACCGTGGCCGGTTGCGTCTGCCTTCGGGCATCATGTCCCAATGGGTGGGCCGCAAACCACAGCCACCCTTCCTTGTGCTTCTCCGCTGTTGCTGGGAAGACCAAAAACTACATGGACAACAAATTTTTATCATTTATACCCCACCCATCTGGCCGAGTTGGCCCCGGTTTAGCTTGGCAGCTGCAATCCCCGGTTTAGCGTTGCAGCCGCAATCCCTGGTTCAGCATGACAGCTGCAAGCCCCGGTTTAGCATAGCAGTTACAATCTCTGGTTCAGCATGGCAGACTCAATCCTTGGTTTAGCGTTGCAATCTCCACCCCCGGTTTAGCGTTGCAGCCGCAATCTCTGGTTTTGCATTACAGCCGCAAGCCCCGGTTCAACATGGCAGTTGCAATCCTGGTTCAGCATGACAGCTGCAAGCCCCGGTTTAGCATAGCAGTTACAATCCCTGGTTCAGCATGGCAGACTCAATCCTTAGTTCAGCGTTGCAAACTCCACCCCCGGTTTAGCATTGCAGACTCAATTCCTGGTTTAGTGATGCAGCCCCGAACCTTGTGTAGTGTTGCAATTTCAATCCCCGGTTCAACACTGCAGCTTCCGTCTCTTGTTTAGCATGCTCAGTCCCGGTTTAGCATTGCATCTGCAACCCCCGGTTTGGCACTGCAGCCTCAATCCTTGGTTTAGCGTTGCAATCTCCATCCCTGGTTTAGCATTGCAGCCTCAATCCCAGTTTAGCGATGCAGCCCCAAACCTTGGTGTAGTGTTGCAATTTCAATCCCCGGTTCAACACTGCAGCTTCCATCTCTTGTTTAGCATACTCAGTCCCCGGTTTAGCATTGCATCTGCAACCCCCCGGTTTGGCACTGCAGCCTCAATCCTTGGTTTAGCGTTGCAAACTCCATCCGGTTTAACCCCGGTTTAGCTTGGCAGCTGCACTGGGACGCCAATCTGCTGTGCCCCAGCCGACCTGCGTTTTGTCCGTGCCTTTCTGCTCCCGGTTCACGCGGGGTGGGTTAGTGCGGACCAAACCCCGAACCCGGTTTGACCCGAGGCTGGGCAGCTGGTGCCCCCACCCCCAAACCTCTCGAGTGTCGCTCTCCCCTTTGCTTCCTGCCTTTTCCTCTCCCCTCCAGCACTTGGCCAACTACGTCGAGCAGTACGTGGGGGTGGAGGGGACCCCCAGCAGCCAGAGCGAAGGCTTCCCTCCTGAAACCCGTCTTCCTGCAGAGGTGAGGGACCCTCGGGCGCTCGAGAGGGGGGCGGGTCCCGCTCCCCGCCTCCAGAGCAGGGGCTCCGGGGTGGGGCAACGGTGGCAGCCTGGCTCCCTCCTGCCTCT